>PVKP010031657.1:0-26748 GCA_004027715.1 Plecturocebus donacophilus | reverse complement strand
CCTGGAACAACTAGACTTAACAAATATTTACAGAACTCTCCTCCCACAAATCCACAAAACATACATTTTTCTCAGTATCACATTATACCTATTTTAAAAAGTGACCACATAACTGGAAGTAAATCACTCCCCAGCAATTGCATAGCATTTCACAGGTTTAAATAAAATATTGGTTGGCTGCTTATTTGTTATTTTCATCTTCTATTCCTTCCTGTCTCCATTGTTAAACACAATTATTGGCATAAAAGAGGTTTTTAATCCCCATTTTTAGACTGTATTCTAGCCTGGGCAATAAAACAAGACTCCCGTTCTCTCTCCCTCTTTCTCTTTCTCTTTCTTTCTCTCTTTCATTCTTTTTTTTCTTTCTTTTGCTGTTTCTTTCTTTCTCCTTTTCTAAAATCTCTTCCTCTTTCTCTTTCGTTCTTTTTTCTTTCTTTTGCTGTTTCTTTCTTTCTCCTTTTCTTTTTCTAAAATCTCTTCTCTTTCTTTTTTTCTTTCTTTTGCTGTTTCTTTCTCCTTTTCTCTCTTTTTCTAAAAAAAAAAAGAGCAGGAAAAAAAAAAAAAACCTAGATGATGGGTTGATGGGTATAGCAAACCACTATGGCACATGTATACCATGTACCTATGTAACAAGTGTAACAAGGCTGCATGTTCTGCACATGTATCCCAGGCCTTAAGTTAAAAGAAAAAAAAAAGAACTGCTTTTGTTGAAACTGAGTTAGGGATCCACTAACACCTGCTGCCTGGGTATGCCTCTGGCCCCAGGGAAGGAGTGACTTACTGGCAGAAGTAGGGGAAACCAGTCTTCCAGTGCAGGGCCTTTTCCACCTCATTTCCTTATCTACTGAAATATTGGAGGCATATTCTCTTTAACTATAGGATTCCAGTCTTGTCTATATCAACACAGAGATAGCTTACCAAGGTGTAACATGGACATCTGAAAGTTCCCATAGTCTTTGTGGGTCTCCCTAAAAAACAATAAAATCTAAAGTCCTGATTTCCTGTCTTGGCTTTATCTTTAACTAGCAAGTTGTGAAACTCATATCTCAGTTTTCTTACCTATAAAATGAGGATAGGAGGAAAATAATATCCTTATCATCATATAAAGTCAGCAGGTAATTTTTGAAAGTGCTTAATAAATGATTATGCTGGTGGTGATAACTATATTGTTATTCTTATTAAACAGAAAAAAGTCTAAAGCAGTGGCTCTTAATCATCTCTGTTGTTACGGATTCAATTGTGGCCCCCAAAATGATATGTTGAAGTCCTAATCCTCAGTATTGGTGAATATTGACCTCATTTGGAAATATGGTCTTCATAGATGTAATAAAGTCCAAATGAGGTCATACTAGATATGGGCCCTAATCCAGAAACTGGTGTCCTTGGAAGATGAATATTTGTACACAGGCACACAGGGAGAACAGCACAGGAAAAAGATTGGAGCTCTGTATTCACAAGCCAAGAATCACTAAGCACTGCTAACAATCCTCGGAAGCTGGGAAGAAGCAAGAAACGATCCTCCCTAGCATCTTTAGAGAGAGTATGGCACTGGTGACACCTTGATTTTCAACTTCTAGCCTCTGGAACTGGACAGACTAAATTTCTGTTGTTTTAAGCCTCCCTGATTGTTGTAATTTGTTGTGGGTTCCTAGGAAGCCAATAAGTACAGCTGGATATCAAAATCACCCAGGAAACATTTTGAAAGACTGCATGTTTGGGTCTCATATGAGGAACTTTCGTGTATGAGATCTAACAGAAACTAGAAAATCAACATTTCTTCTCAAAGCTCTTTGGATAATTCTGTTGTATAACCCAAATTGAAATTGTTGGCATATAATACCATTGACATTTATATAAAGGTGCATATATCCTTATATACAGGTACAAATGTTTGAAATTGACAGTGAACTGTTTCAGAATGAGTGAAGCATCTTACTCTCTTTTCTCACGCTTAGTGGCTATGGTTTAGCATGCCATGACAGATAGTGCATATTAAAAGTAACACCTATTGAGCTAAAAACTGATTCTCTCTTAAGTGGTTTACATGGGCTATCTCATTTAATCTTAATGCCAACAGTCTGAGATAGATTCTGTTTATTCTGTTATTAGTACTCATTTTAGAACACCATGCTTCAGAGAGAAAAAGTAATTTTCCCAAGATCACATAGCCAGTAAATGGGCAGAGCAGGAATTCAAACTTAGACATTCTAACTCAAAAAGAAGCTCTCTTTGGAACAGCAAATGTTTCCTACGATGTAGGATGTGCCTGTGCACGCATTATTATTTTTGATCAATAAACTTGTGGTATGAAATAACATAGTGACATGGGTATTCTTATGCTAGGTGTACACATGATTATTTTTGATCAGTGAACTCATAGTATGAAATAGCATAGTGACACTGGTATTCTTTCTTGTATTCTCTTCAGTTCCTTCTGATTACCTGAATGAGAGTCTCAGAGTTTGGTGATAGTAGGTCTTTAACTCCTTTATAATATTTGTTAATGTTACCTAATAAGGAAATATATCTCAGCTTCCCAGCCTTCAGCAGGCAATAAAGTCCAGCAATAAATAGTATTAATTTGTTTTCACTGTGCTTATTTTTATAGTTTCCCTTTATTTATGGCAGATAACATTGATCTTTCATCTGTAGTACTGATTGTTACTTTTTAAATTAACCCATATATGTTTTAAATAGAGGAGTTTGTTTAAAGAAAAATATAAAGTAAATGTATTTTTAATAGATCAAAATTGTCACCAATCTAAAAGTCTCATGAGGAGAATGTTTAACCAAGGGAAGGAAAGGAAAGATGGTGACTGTGCTTGGTTACTAATTTCCTGTGATTTTCAAAGAACTCCTGGAAGACACTGAGTAATGGAGGCCACTCAAGAGATCAATACTCTGCTAATAAGCATGTGAGACACTCTAGGAAGGTCATACACTCCACAGTCTAGAGGCAGAGTTATTTGAGGATGGGGAAACAAGGAGGGCAGGCCCTTATGTGAAGTATAGCTGAGTACTTTTTTGAGAGTTTCTTCATTCCTTCTTGCTACACATACATAGCTGTGGCTGCTGGAAGCCATATTTATATCATATGACCCTTTCTCCTTGTCTAATGCTTATTAAGCAGGGGTTGAAAACTGTCCCAAGCTGAGCCCAATACAAAATACCTCTCACTGAAATGTAGCACTGAAACAAGAGATACTATTCACTTTTTATCATCTCTTGAACTAGAAGGATATATAAACCAGAGAGCTGTGCTATGACTAATTTTTGGTATAAACACAGAAAAATAGAGGAAATCAGTCCTCAGAAAGAAAAAAATAACACAGGCCCATAACAAAGAAAGGAGAAGGAAGACTCTAAAGGCTCATAAAGCCAAACAGAATAGTCTCTGGTTAACAGTCCTTGATCCTAAGAAGCTCTGATTACCAGTTTGCTGTGCAGCACATTAACTTGAAAATTAGTGCCTTAAACAACAAACATTTTATTATATCTCATGATTTTGTGGTTAGGAATTAGGGCAGAGCTTGGTTGGGTGGTTCTCTTGTTTTCTATATCACTGGCTAAGGTTACTCAGTGATACTTAGCTTTTGGACATCCTGGTCTGGAGGACCCAAAATGGCTTCACTCACATGTCTTGTGCCTTGGTGGAGATAGTAGGATGATTCAACTGAGAATGTCAGCCTGACCATCTACATGTGGCCTCTGTATTATGACAGTCTCAGAGTACCCAGGCTGCTTTCAAAGGCCTTCAGAATTCCCCTCAAAAGAATTCTAAAAAAGAGAAAGTGGAAGCTGCCACTCCTGGAAGGTCAGGACTGGAAATGCACTGCATTCTCCTCTGCTGCATGACTAATGAACAAATTCACTAGGTTCAGTTCAGATGCAAGGAGAGGGGAACTAGCTTGCCCTGTCAATGAAAAGGGTTGAAAGAAATGTATAGCCATCCTTAATCCACCACATGGTCCTTCACGATGGCTGGCTGTACTTACATTACCTGAGATTGTTCTGTCCCCCCACATTTCAGGTAAGCTAGTTTGAGCTGCCTCTATTAACTTTTAGTTATCATATCAATGAATCAGTTACTAGCACAATGTTTTGCATCTAGGTGGCACTCAAAAACCCTGTGGATAAAGTGCACTGAGTGAAAAACTGGGCTTATAAAAACAAGTTTAAAAGTTTAGAGTCTGTTGCTAGATAGATAAAGGTTCAAATGCTGGTTTTACAGCTTTCTAGTTTTGTGACTCCAAGTAAGTTACTTCTCTCAGCTTCAATTTCCTTATCTGCAAAGGGGAAATAATAGCAATGCCTACTTCATTCAGTCATGACAAAGACTCAAGTGAGATCACACACATAAAACTCTTAGCACAGTGCCCAGCACATAGCACCCATTGAATGTTGCCACTACTATTCTCATTAATTGTCAGAATTTCAACTCCTAAGAGAATGATGATACACTCAGGAATATACAACCTAACTGCAGGGACAGAACATCTCTACCAATAGAAAAATAATGTTACAGCCAGCATTAAATTAGAGAATGATAGGGAATTTATTAAAGGAGAGGACAATATTATATATTAGTCAGAAAAGGTTCCAAAGTCAAGGTCAGTTTTGTGTTGAGCTTTATAGGATGAATAGTGTTTGGGAAGAGTAGAGGCAAAGAGAAGAAATTCCAGGCAGTTAGAGTAGAAGAAGCAGAGATTGCCACAGGTCAGAATGCTCTTGAGCTGGTCAAGAGTTCTTTATGGACCAGTACAGAGATGAGGAACATGAAGTGGAGAAAAGATAGGTACCAATGAAGTCAGCCTTGAATACTCAGTTAGAGAATTTGAAATTTATATTTCAGACTGAGAAATTTCATAGGTTTTAAAATGGTGTTTAGCAGCAATAAACTACTATTTTTTTATTTTTATTTATTATTATTATTTTTTTACTATAGGCCTCATTGGGCTCACAAGTATCTCTGTAGATTCCACAAAAAGAGTGTTTCCAACCTGGTGAATCAAAACACAGGTTTCATTCTGTAAGATGAATTCAGACATCACAAAGCATTTTCACAGATAGCTTGTTTCCTTTATTTATTTTTATTATTATATGTGTGCAGAACATGCAGGTTTGTTACACAGGTATGCATGTGCCATGGTAGTTTGCTGCACCCATCAACCCATCATCTACATTAGGTATTTCTCCTAATGGTATCCCTCCCCTCCTTGTCCTCCACTCCCTGACAGGCCCCGCTGTGTGATGTTCCCTTTCCTGTGTCCATGTGTTCTCATTGTTCAACTCCCACTTGTAAGTGAGAACATATGGTGTTTGATTTTTCTGTTCCTGTGTTCCTTTGCCGAAAATGATGGTATTCAGCCTCATCAATGTCCCTGCAAAGGACATGAGCTCATCTATTTATATGGCTGCATAGTATTCCATGGTGTATATGTGCCACATTTTCTTTATCCAGTCAATCATTGACGGCCATTTGGGTTGGTTCCAGGTCTTTGCTATTGTGAATAGTGCTGCAATAAACATATCTGTGCATGTGTCTTTATAGCAGAATGATTTAGAATCCTTTGCGTATATACCCAGTAATGGGATTGCTAAGTCAAATGGTATTTCTGGTTCTAGATCCTTGAGGAATTGCCATACTGTCTTCTATAATGGTTAAACTAATTTACACTCTCACCAACTGTGTAAAAGCGTTCCTATTTCTCCACATCCTTGCCAGCATCTGTTGTTTCCTGACTTTTTAATCATCATCATTCTGACTGGTGTGAGATAGTATCTCATTATAGTTTTGATTTGCATTTCTCTAATGAGCTTTTTTTCATACGTTTCTTGGCTGCATAAATGTCTTCTTTTGAGAAGTGTCTGTTCATATCTTTCACCCACTTTTTGATGGGTTTGTTTGTGTGGGGTTTTTTGTAAATTTGTTTTAGTTCTTTGCAGATTCTGGATATTCGCCCTTTGTCAGATGGATAGATAGCAAAAATTTTCTCCCATTCTGTAGGTTTCCTGTTCACTCATGATAGTTTCTTTGGCTGTGCAGAAGCTCTTTAGTTTAATTAGATCCCACTTGTCAATTTTGGCTTTTGTTGCCATTGCTTTTGTTGTTTTAGTCATGAAATCTTTGCCCATGCCTATGTCCTGAATGATATTACCTAGGTATTCTTCTGGGTTTCTATGGTTTTAGGTCTTACAGTTAAGTCTTTAATGCATCTTAAGTTAATTTTTGTATAAGGTATAAGGAAGGGGCCCAGTTTCAGTTTTCTGCATATAGCTAGCCAGTTTTCCCAACACCATTTATTAAATAAGAAGTCCTTTTCCCATTGCTTGTTTTTGTCAGGTTTGCCAAAGGTCAGATGGTTGTAGATGTGTGGTGTTATTTCTGAGGCCTCTGTTCTGTTCCATTGGTTTACATATCTGTTTTGGTATGAGTAGCATGCTGTTTTGGGTACTGTGGCCCCTCCAGCTTTGTTCTTTTTGCGTAGGATTGTCTTGGATATGTGTGCTCTGTTTTGGATCCATATGAAATTTAAAGTAGTTTTTTCTAATTCTGTGAAGAAAGTAAGTGGTAACTTGATGGGAATAACATTGAATGTATAAATTCTTTTGAGCAGTATGGCCATTTTCACTATTCTTCCTATCCATGAGCATGGAATGTTTTTTTCCATTTGTTTGTGTTTCTCTTATTTTTTGAGCAGTGGTTTGTAATTCTCCTTGAAGAGGTCCTTCACATCCCTTATAAATTGTATTCTTATGTGTTTTAGTCTCTTTATAGCAATTGTGAATGGGAGTTCACTCATGATTTGATTTGGCTCTATGTTATTGGTGTATAAGAATGTTTGTGATTTTTTCCCACCGATTTTGTATCTTGAGACTGCTGAAGTTGCTTATCAGCTTAAGGAGTTTTTGAACTGAGACTATGGAGTTTTCTAAATATACAGTCACATCATTGCGAACAGACAATATGACTTTCTCTCTTCCTATTTGAATACACTTTATTTCTTTCTCTTGCCTGATTTCCCTGTCCAGAATTTCCAATACTATGTTAAATAGGAGTGGTGAGAGAGGGCATCCTTGTCTTGTGCCAGTTTTCAAAGGAAATACTTCCAGCTTTTGCTCATTCAGTATGGTGTTAGCTGGGTTCATCACAAAAAGCTCTTATTATTTTGAGATACATTCCATCCATACCTAGTTTACTGAGTGTTTTTACCATGAAGGGATGCTGAATTTTATCTAAGGCCTTTCTGCATCTATTGAGATAATCATGTGGTTTTTGTTATTGGTTATGTTTATATGATGGAATACATTTATAGATTTGTGTATGTCGAACCAGCCTTGTATCAGATGAATCTGACTTGATCGTGGTGGATAAGCTTTTTGATGTGCTGCTGGATTTGGTTTGCCAACATTTTATTGAGGATTTTTAACATCAATGTTCATCAGAAATGTTGGCTTGAAATTTTCTTTTTTGTTGTGTCTCTGACAGGTTTTGGTATCAGGATGCTGCTGGCCTCATAAAATGAGTTAGGGAAGAGTCCCCCTTTTTCTATTGTTTGGAGTAGCTTCAGAAGGAATGGTAGCATTTCCTCTTTTTACCTCTGGTAGAATTCGGCTGTGAATCTGTCTGGTCCAGGGCTTTTTTTGGTTGGTAGGATATTAATTACTGCCTCAATTTCAGAACTTCTTGTTAATCTATTCAGGGACTCGACTTCTTCCTGATTTAGTCTTGGGAGAGAGTATGTTTCCAGGAATGTGCCATTTCTCTAGATTTTCTAGTTCATTTGTATAGAGGTGTTTGTAGTATTCTCTGATGGTAGTTTGTATTTTTGTCAGATCAGTGGTGATATCCCCTTTATCATTTTTTATGCAACAATATACTAATCTTATAACAGTATTTAAGAATGAGTGAAGGGAGAAAAAATTTTAAAAAGAGACACTAGACATAATAGAGATGTAACATGAGAAAGCATAGAAGCTGGATGGTGACCATGGGAATGAGTGAAGGGATGATAGGCATATGTGAGATGTCATGCAGGCAACATTGACATGGCAGACAGAAATTATGAAAGACTAGATGTGAGGAAAGAGGATGAATAGATGATGTCATCCAGGTATCAGTTCTGAACAAACGGAACCATAATTGCTCCACTGACAGAAGTGGCAACATCTGAGAAATTGTCACTTTGGAGCAAGAAAACAGCTGGAGGGTAGAAGAGAGAGAGAAGCCTTCTATGGAAAGACAAAGAGAAAATAAGAGAACAGAGGAAATTAATAAGGTACAAGACATCACCATTGCTTTAACCTTCGAAGGAGAAAATATATACCCAATGCCATGAATCATTCGGCCTAGAAGCACAGACGTTTATACACTTGAATTAGAGCTTCTGAAATAATGAGTCATGTGGGAGACAATTTGTAGTCCCAAATCCCAGAGATCATCTGTTGTGATTTTCAAAAGCACTTAACCTCAATCCAGGCATTAAACTCATAAGTTAAGGTATGAAACACGGGGTTCTTCCCCCAGCTCGCATTCCACATTTATTCACATTTATATTTTGAGATCATAAATTCTTTTACCTTTTTACGTGTGTTACTAGGTCCCTTTGCATTCTATGCGCATGTGACATAAATATTCCACGAGGGAGCCGTTTAATCTCTCACAGAAAGAGTGCTGTGAGACACAGTGGGCTCACTGTGGTTACCTCAATCCAGGGGCAGTTCTTCCAGACACAAGACTACATGTCTGCCTCTGTGTCTTCAAATGTATTTCATGGTGAGGACAAGCAGAGAGCTACCTGCCTCACTCAGCATCATGTACTCTCCACCTGGGTGGGCAGGAGCAGTCACTCTGCAACCCACAGAGTTTGGAAGGAATTACATGGAGTTCAAGCATACTCAGTACAATCTGAGGGCACTATCTTAAATGGTTGTCTCAGAGGTGGCCACTAATGTTTACGCCAAAGTAGGTTTTTAACTCATCTTCCCATCTCTAGTTTATTCCATATACTGTTACTAAATTATTCTTCTCAGAGAAAGGCAATATCTGTATCTCTGTCTTGCACAAGTACGTTATGTTATAGATAAATGGCCTTGCTTCTTTCCAGATGATTCCCTAGCATCCCTTCTCACTCCTAACATTCTTATATTCATTTGGAGAATTCTTCTTCCATTGCATCTTGTCTTGGCATAAGAATTTCCAGTTTCCTCTCTCCCTCTCAGCTACAGTAGCATGATATTGCTTCTAACTGCTATCTGGTCCTCTGGGGCAGTCAGGAGACCCAAGCATGGCTAGTCAGAAGGCTTCTCCCTGGACCTTGAATCTTATCTTGAACTACTACCAGCAGCAGAGGCAGCAGCAACAATGGCAGACCTTTCCTGAATAGGCTTTTCTGGTGATTCTTGGTCCTCCAGGACTTCATTTCTTGTTCTAACAGGTCCAAGGAGATGTGCTTACTCTGAGGTCCCTCACCTCATTCTGGATACTGAGGGCCCTAGAACTCTCTGCCTAACTGGTCCGAACCAATAGGTCACCATATTCATAATCCTGAGGGTAGATCACACTGCCCTTGGTGTGCAAATTCTCCCAGGACATAGAGTTGGCCAAAGGGTAGCTCATTGCAAGCAGGCAGGAAAGCGTGGCTAAAACTTGGCCTGGAGTGTCATATTTGCTCTGGCTAGGCCCTTCCTGGGGCCCATGAGTGGTGAGAAAAGTGGAGGGCAGAGGTTCCTTTGCAAAGTATGAAAGCGTAATGCCAGTAGGGACTGAGGTGGGGGTCAGGGCACTCTGTGAACAGTGGTTGCATAATTTGGACTATAAAGGATAAAGAGAAACTTTGCAGCTTATGAAATAAATACCCAGAATGGGAAGAAAAGGAGTGATTAGTGGGTGAGCAGCTGAACATAAGAATGAAGAGCCTCCCAGAATACCTCCAAGAGAGAAAAAAATGATGAGCTTCTTTTATGAATTTCCTGAGCCATCAAGAGACTGAGAAACGATCCAGCAAGCCAGAGAGAATTATTCTTTGTCCTCTTTCTTTAATCCTTTGCTGTGTCTGCATAGCCCCAGGACAAATGTGCATGCTAGTCACAGTTATTTGGAAGTAACTGTTGCTTTGCACATGTTTTTTGTTGTTATAAAGACATATTTGGCAAGGGCAAAGGATAAAACATTTTTTATTTAATAGCTTATTAGTTTGATTTATAACTCATAAATATTAAACATACAGTATCTGGGCCACCCTTTGTACTCTTATCCTGGCCCCACAAATGTTCAAGGTGGCCTACTTGTCTTTCTCCAGCCTTACCCTCAGGCTTCTCACCATTCTAGAAGGCCCAGGTATTTTCCCAATATATCTCTTTTTGTTTTAGTATGTCAGGGTTGACTTCGACTGTTTTTAGGGAGCTTGGAACTGAGGGTTTGCTTTGCTTTGTCTAGTTAACCTGATGCCTTATTTTTCCTTTTGTCCTAGTGGTTATTGTATGGGAGGGCTATGTGTGTGTGTGTGTGTGTGTGTGTGTGTGTGTGTTTCATATACAGAAAATATAAAAAAAAAAAAAAGAAAGAAAGAAAAAAAGAACACCCAAAATCCAGTTAACATTTCTGTGCCATCTTTTTCAATATTTCACTTTTGGTAGAATGGGTATTACATTTGCATAATTTTATATCTATCCTTCCCACTTAGCACAATCATTTCCTCATCATTAAAAATTATTTCCTGAAGAAGAGAATCTTGTCTGGATATTTCATTAAACACCTAAAAAATTCCTGAGATTTTTTTATTGGAATAAATAATGCTGAGATTCAGATCATTGTGCACAAATCCTTTTCTACACTTCTTACTATTCCTTAAGAAAATGTGTATTTTAAGTTGATTGATAAATATGAACAGATTATCCTAAAGCATGGTTTTACCAATTTGCTCTTTAGCCTGCAGTACTTGAGAATACCTTATTTCCCCACACCTTCAATATCCAGCTCTCTTTTCATCAGTTATCTCCTGGGGCTATTGTTGGCAGCACATTCTAAGCTTAAGGGAGACCCCCCCCCAGCACACACATACACACACACAAACACACTTTCCCATTGCACCTCACTTCACCATCAAGAAAGAAGAGATGTTCTTATAAACTTTAAGAACAAAATGAAAGAAATGGAGAAGATTAAAGAGATTGTAAATTGAACTAAAGTGGGTTTCTCTCTGTTGATACTGTTTAATTCTTTTGGTTTATGAAGTTAGAGACCAGATACCCCTCTTAGAAGTCTACCTGAACGCTTCCTCTCAAGTTGGAAGGCCAAGAAGAAACAGGGTGATGCTGAAGGGAACACTTAGGCCAGGCGACAGACGACAGTCAAGACAGACGATATGTTCGTGGGTCACACTTGTTCTAGGCCAGTTCAGCAGGTGTATAAAAATACAAAGAAATTGGAACTAGAGCCTGGAAATTATTGAGTGAATATTTGCCTGAATTCATTTCTGAATCTCTCTCTCTCTCTGAGGGTGGAGATAAGAATGGAGTTAGCAGGGGCTGTGCTAGACAGACAGTCATGGGTTTGGTGATTTTATATTTTGCCATCAGAGACTTAATGCTACTACCTTTTATTTTGAATTTACTTCTAACAGACACCTGCCACAATGCAAATTAGGTGGACTTCAAGATCCAGTTATCTGGTGAATTGGTAGAAAAGGGAGCTAAATAATGCTTATCACAAGGACCTCACCTAGGACAAAGGGATGCCAACTAAGTCTGCTGATATGGGTGGAAGCATCCAAGAGGCTGGAGTTGGAGTGAACAAGGTGATTTTCCAGAATAATCTACCATGGAAATGAAACAGATGTTAATTGCAGGGTGTATAGGAAAGAGGAGCTGCCTGGAAAAACAGTCTGCCCAACTCAGGTGGCTGGAAATGGAAGCATACTCTCATGAAGGCTGGGACAAAATGTAAAATGTGAAGCAGGAGGAATGCAAGGGAGTTAAGAGAGAGTCTTCATGGCAATAATCATTGGAGTGCCCATTTTTATGGGGAGTGGCCTCCCTAGGACGTAGGTACATAGGCTGGCTTAGCACAGCTTTGTCTCTGTAACAAAGACTTTATATGTGTTAACATAATGGAGACATACTATTAAAACAGAGTGAAACGGTTTATCTGAATAAACAGCAAACTTTATAATGCTGCACTCCCCAGCCCACCCAGGACCCATCTGCCACTGGAAATTTGATACCTACGTGCAGATGATTCAAAATTCAATCTGTGCATTTTGAGGACATTCCTGTTAATCACCCCTACTCTTTCACCTGTAATTCTTTATGGCTACAATGGGGACCCAGATTTATCTCTTGCAGAAAAAAAATGGACAACCTGGGCTCTTTAAAAGCGAAATGCCAGTCTTTTGTTTCAGAATAGCTGAGAATAATTGGAATAATTCCAAAATGCTGTTGACTGTACATACTAGAAAGATTATGTATGTGTATATAACACATGTATATGTCATTCTCAAAAACATAAACACTCTAAAGTGACTCTGTGGTCTATGTATACCAGAAACAATTTATACTCTTTTGAGAAGGGCTGGAGATATCACTTTGCTTTTTCTAGTTGAAATTATTTTGTCTTTTCTTAGTTATCTTGATACTCTGAGAAAGCCAAAACTGCTAGGAGAGAATGTCCCAAGCCATATCACAGGCCAACTGAGGAAAACTGATTGTACTGAATTAAAGTAGGCTTACCACCAGCCCTGAATTAAATGTCAGAAGGCATCGGGGTCCCACATTCATTTGGTTTCTGTCCTAGCAGAGACAGATGGTGGAGGGGCTTCCTGGCCTCAGAGAAGGAAGCAGAATTGATCCCTTCCCTAAGGATGAGTAAATTGGCAGACCCGGGACTCAGAAAATGTATGTCCTGTAGTAGAGAAACATAAAAAGTACACGTGTCCTCCCAGCATTTGTGAATGTTTGTTCCAAGTTTCAAGCTGAGGAGGAGAGGACAGTGGAGACAGCAGAAAAAGTCAGTTTTTCCCCTTCAATGCACATCACATTTGGAAGCTAATCTTTGAAACTGCATTTGCCTTTATTCTTTTTGACTTAAGTTAATGGGATGAAAATAGCTTCAGAATACATCATTTCTTTTCCAATTTCACATAGCCACAAACCCTTTATTAAGGAGAGCTGACCTTCCACACTCTAGTGAATGTGTTTTATTCTCTTAATTTATCCAGCAAGCAGATAACCAGTCCAATGTCACTTGCCAAACCTGCCATGGGACAGTGAGCAACTAATTTGCCCTGTTAGGTGTAATGTAGACAAGACCGTTATCCGAGGGAAAATATTATTCTTCCCCATTTTGCCACAAGTGTAGACTCAATAGGGATTGTGATTTCATATCTCTCGATGGAATGTTTCCAGTATAGAGAGCAAGACAAAGCGTGTTTGTTTTATTTTGTTTAAGTTATCTGGAAAGATTATCAATAAGAATGATTAAACAAAAAGAAAGTGAAATTTGGACTCAGACCTAAATTAGGTACAGGTCCCATCAACCAGCAGTAAAGTCTTAGCAATGTCACTTAACATGATGTTACCCTAGTCACACATCAAAATCACCTGGGAAGCTGACTTAACCTACATAGGCCCTCCTTGAAAGCTCCTGAAACAGGATTTCTGTTCATCTCAGAATCTCTTCTTAAGCCAAGAAGCTGTTTTTAAAATAAGCTTGATGCTGATGGGCAACCAGATTTGGGAGCTTCTCATCTAAATCTTCTGCACTTCAGTGCCTCCATCTATAAGATGTGGTTCAATGCCTATCCCCCATGTGAGTCCTGAAGGAGAAAAATGACATGAAACATCTATTTCATTGTCCTGCACTCAATATGTATTAGATATACTCTTTGAATGAATACATTTGTGATGGTTTCTTCCAGAATATTTTAGTGTGGTTTTAGCATGCAGCCTATTGAACATAACTGCCATGTATCTATTAATTCTATACCACAGGGGGTAGTTATAGCTGTATTGTGGCTGAAAGAAACCAAAATGAATCCAACAAATAACAAACAAAACATCTTCTATCAGAAAAGCATAAGAATAAAGTCAGAGAAACATTTTTATTCTCTTTAACCCAAGATTTAACTCTGCAAAATCAATAAAATTAAAAATCAGGAAGCTAGATGCAGTGGCTCACGCCTGTAATCCCAGCACTTTGGGAGGCTGAGGTGGGTGGATCACCTGAGGTAAGGAGTTTGAGACCAGCCTGGCCAACATGGCAAAACCCTCTCTCTATTTAAAACTACAAAAATTAGCTGGGCATGGTGGTATGTGCCTATAATCCCAGCTACCTAGAGGCTGGGGCACGAGAACCGCTTGAACCCAGGAGGCAGAGGTTGCAGTGAGCTGAGATCGTGCCACTGCACTCCAGCCTGGCTGACAGAGGGAGATTCCCTCGCTAACTAACTAATTAAATAAATAAATAAAAATAAAAATCAGGGTAACATGTCCTTCCCCCATTTTCTTTTCATCTGAAAGCAAATGAACAAGTAAGAACCACTTTGCTGCAGGTGATCATGCTAATTTTCTGGCCTGTTTTCTCAAAGTGTCCTTAAAAGTAGCAGTCATCTCTATTCAAAGCAATTCCCTCCCTTTAGATACATTAGCTCCCCAAATGTTTGACGTCTTGTAATAGCCGATTCTGTTGCCTCAATAAGCATGGTGTGTGTGGATTAGCTGTTTTACAGCCTTATCCACTGTGAAAACTGCAGCATTTATAAAAACCACCACCACCAAATTCCTACCATGGCAATTTTTCAGGTTGGATGATTAATGATTATATTCATATATCTGTATAGCTTTTTTGTTTTTTACTTTCAAACCCTTTTTATAGTCTTATCACATCAACTCTCACAACATTGGAGGCAGGTAAAGCAGATATCGCTGCCTTTTTAAAGGTGAGAAAACTAAGGAATCTGAGATAAATTGAGGTCACACAGTTGGTTGGGTGACCAAACTGGAGTCAGAAACACCAGATTCATAGTCTGTACTCTCCAGGACTCCAACTAAAATGGGCTTAAGGGAAAGAGAAGTTTGTTGGCTCTTAGAGCCAGGAAATCCAATGAACAGATATAGTTTTAGGCTTAAATGGTTCTAGGAATTCCAATGATACCATTAAGAGATGATGTCATTGAGTCCCTCTGACTCAATGGAGCCTCCATGTTTATGTGTGTGTGTGTGTGTGTGTGTGTGTGTTTATATGTGTCAGTGAGTGTTGTGCCCTGTATTTCTATGTATCTGTTTCTGTGTAATCTGTATGCATATGTGCCTAGGGTTTCTCCTCTTTCTCTGCTGGTGCTTCTGTCTTCCTTTTGTCTCCTTCTGCCTTTTTCTGTCTATCACTCTCTCTCTCTGCCCATCTCTCTAGCTCTCATTCTCCATCTGTTTTTCTTCATCTGGTTCTCCTCTCTCTCAGTTATCAACTCTTTCATTCTTTTTAAATTTTATTCTTAGGAATGTTTGTTCCATTTGGTGGCAAGATGACCTCTTGACATTTCAAGCTTTTATGCTTCAGTAGAGGGTATAATGCAGCTCTCCCACTCTCAAAAGTCAAATCAAATATCCAAAATAGTCTCTAGTTGACCTCACATGTGCTCTTCCCCAGACCATGGTAGTACCCTGATTGGCCACTCTCAGTCACATGCTGGCCCCCGTCAGGGGTCGTTTATGATTCAGCCCCATCAGAATCACGTTGTGTGCAGAATAAGAGTTCCCTCAAGAAAAAACAGGAGACTCGCTTACCAGAAATGGGAGAAGGGCTTCCCAGTAGGTAAAAACAACACATATCCACATGGCCTTCATTTGCCTCTTGCAAAGGGTATTTTTAGGAAATCTTGTTTTTTTAAAGTTAGGTCAAAAGAAAAGAATTCGATATATTACCTGAAATAATACCATGTATCATCACTGAGGGTAAAAGCCATGTAAACAGGCTAAGCTCACATTTCTTAAAGATAAATTCCACCCACAGAAGACCTTTACAAGAAAATCTGGCTACTTATGCAAAAAGTATGGCAGAAGGAAGGAATATGTAGGCAAGTCACATCATCCCTGAGCCTCAGTTTCCCTGTTTGTCAAATGAAGTAATATAAATTATAGGGACTTTCATAGACCACAGAATCTACTCAGGCTTGTTCAAACAGAAAATGATTTGTGATAAGCATACATAATTTCTGGGAAACATACGGGGCTGCCATTTAAGCAGAAACAAGTGCATTTAGGAGACACGTCCAGCCATGCCATTGGCTATTCTGTGAAAACTGTGGAAGATGTCATCTACCACTCAGATCAAAAATGATAGAAGTAGGGAATAGAAGTTTTATGGAAGCTGCCTCAGAAGATGCAGACACCTCCACCACTGTGTCTGCCAGGACATCCAGTCTCAACATTCATAGCAATCCCCTCTTGTTGCTAAGTTCCCACACACAAATATAGAACCCACAACACACACCTGCTCCTAGATACTAGAGAAAGGTCTGAAATTGTACCTTATATATGGCATAGACTCTGAGCACTTGCAGACCAGTGGAGTATTAGAAAGCACAGGCTTTGGATCCAAACCTACTCAAAGATGTGTGATTTTACTTTAAACTCTTTCAACCCTTCATTTTGACCCCCTGCTAGAAAGGAATCCTTGTAAATAGAGATCAGGAATGCATAGCATCTGGTACATAGCATACGCTCCATGCAAAGCAGCTATTAACATTTTCTCTGTGAAACTCAGAAATATGTGAAAGTATATAATAGACATGCTTTTTCCTTCTTTCCTATGAGCATCTCCTTGGCCCACTTTCTATACACAACTGCACTGACTATTTCTCTACAGATGTTTGTTGCCACAGCTTTCCAAGGTGAAATGTTAATAATTGGCAACCTTCATTTCCAGTTTCTAGTACACCTCTCTGAGACCTTCCTCTGCAGCCCACAGAGCAGCACAGCCACCTCCTACCACACACACGCACACTAGGCCCTGTCCCTGGCCCTGGAACAGGAGTCATGAGGCACTCCAGGACAGATTGCTTGAATCTCTACTTCCTGGACACCAGGCCTGTCTCCATGGCACCATTCAGCTGAAAATAGGCAAGAGGTTTATTTCAAGATCTAGGGAGGGGAAACAGATAGATGGGAAAATGATTAAAAGGAGAAACCGACAAGTCTTTCTGCAAATTTGAGAACTAACCCCATTCCTCTAAGAGCTTTGAGGCCACCCAGCCTTGTCACGATCTCTTATTCCTCCTGGCCCATAGAGTCAATTTTGAAATCTCATAACTGGAGCCAGGATTTTAATTTCATTTTTGCTGTTTCTGTCTCTTGTTTTTTGTATCCTTCAAGACTTTAAGGCTGTAGAAGAAAAGAGTCAAGATTTGTTTTTTGTTCCTCATTCATTCCCTCATTTCCTAGGGAAAAAAAAAATGTGGCTTTCAAGTAAACAGTTTTTTTAATTTCTCAACTACTTAATAGCTGTGTGGTATTAGGCAACTTCCCTTAGTTTTAGTTTTTGGGGAGAGATGTTAGTTTTAAAGCGTCCAACATAATAATTAGCATAATAAGAAATAGCTATCACCATGAACAGTGCCTGAAAATGTAGGTCCTAAACTCAGACTGTCCAGGTTTTTGTATGGTTTCCAGCACTTATTGGCAGATTTATGTAACTACGTTGTGAGTAATTTTCACATCTTCAAAGACGAATCCAATAATCTTCCAAAATATATAGCATTACTATGAAAGTTGAATGAGACAAGCCATGAAAAGGACTTAGCAAAATGCCTGTCCTAGAGTAAACTTAAGCAGAATCTCCCACTGCCTTCTCTTCGGAGGCTAAATGCAGACCAGCTGAAAGAAAACATGCCATCTGAATCCTCTCAGTATTTCAGAAACATTCTTTGGCTTTCTTTTTAATTCAATCAACTAAACTATTTCTTTATGACCTACTATTCTTTTATCACCATATCCATCCTTCATCCCTAGATTACCACTTGCACCTCGTGTTTGATACTGTTACAAAATGAACAGTGAGGGTACCTTCTGATAAATTAGTTATCATGCAGCATCAGGGCTTTTAAATACAGCGAGTGAGTACAGACTTTACCACAGATCCTGCCTTGTCACCAACAGATGCCAGTGGCCAAAGAGCAGAATGGTCTGTTCAGGCTACATGGCTCGTGGCTCTGTTAAAATAAAAGGGAAAGAACAATACAAATGTGGGAGCACGCTTTAACTTCCCACACTACACAGCTAGAGTGTTCTGTAGGGTGTGCTTTTCTAAACATGACTCTGGCAGCTGAACGCCACAAGAGGCTCCAGCCCACAGTCACCTTCCCTTTCTCAGAACTCTTTGTTGTTGGTGGTTTTTGAGATGGAGTTTCACTCTTGTCGCCCAGGCTGGAGCGCAATGGTACAATCTCGGCTTACCACAACCTCTGCCTCCTGGGTTCAAGCGATTTTCCTGCCTCAGCCTCTGGAGTAGCTGGGATTACAGGCATTTGCCACTAACATGCCCAGCTAATTTTGTATTTTTCAGTAGAGACAGGGTTTCTCCATGTTGGTCAGGCTGGTCTCAAACTCCCAACCTCAGGTGATCCCCCGCCTCGGCTTCCCAAAGTGCTGGGATTACAGGCGTGAACCACTGCACCTGGCCTCTTAGAACGTTTATTATGCTTCTCATCTAACTTGGAATTGCTTATATTTTGCTTATATTCTAGGTGTGTATCATTCTGTTAAGTTTGCTCAGCCTCTCTGGTAATTACTTTTCTTGTCTATATAGGATTTTCCATTTACAGATTGCTCTTACATATATAAATATACTCCTGAAAGTGGATCTCAAACGTCACTTCTCTTCCTTCCCACTTCTGTGCCTGCATGGTACAGAAAACTAAGCGGGACTTCTCCGAGATAAGAATACTGAAAGCATTCTAAAAGCATGTTAAATAAAACATATATTAAGTGCCTGCTTTGAGCCCTCACAAGTAAAGAGCTCACAAGCTGGCAAGGAAGACATATGAAGAACACACCCTCTATGACATGAGAAGTCACATCTGTGTTTGGCCCTGCGAGGAAGAAGCCACTCTATTAATGGCTCAGACAAGGTTCAGGAACCTGTGAATTTATCCTTTCACTAGAATGAGCTATATTTTCTGTCTTTTTTCCTTCACAAGCATCCAGTCTCTTTCAGTTAGAGATCACTGATCTCTTTGGAGGACTTTTCAAAAGTTGAAGGAGGGGGCCTTGCCCTTCCCTGCCCTAGCCTTCCAAGTAGCTGGGACTACAGGCGCATGCTGCCACGCCTGGCTAATTTTTTTATTTTAGTACAGACAGGGTTTTACCATGTTCCCCAGGCTGGTCTCAAACTACTGAGCTCAGGCAAGCCACCTACCTCGGCCTCCCAAAGTGCTAGGATTACAGGCGTGAGCCACCACACCAGGCCAGTACATTTCTTTAATTGGGAGTTCTATACTCCTTGGCAATACTTTCAACTATTAATGTTTTGTTTTGTTTTTTCTTTCCCATTCACTGGTGTTTGAGTCTTCTTTGCTTAGTATTTTCCTTGCTGATGCTTTATCACTTAACTCAAAAGCCAATAGGGTGTTATGGGCTCTATTGTGGTTTGACTGGAACAGAATTTTTTTCATTGATACTCTTGGTTGCTCAGAAGAAAAGGCAAGCTTAAAATCTTTTGTTTTGTTTCTATTCTCAGTCTTTGAAGAGATACCAACTCTTCTTGGTCACAGATTCTTAGAAGAACCAGACAGAAGTGGATAGGATTTCTCAGATAATAGAATTTTGATAGCATCAAAATATTACAACATTATTGGCCTGATTCCAAAATGCAGAAGGATCATGACCCATCAGCAAATCACAAAATCACTGAATCAACGCTGCAGTGAGAGGAAAGTGAAACATGCACTGGGGTTTCTTACACTTTGAATGCTGGGTATAGAAAATGAAGCTGAATCTAATGGGTAACTGCACCTGCAATGGGAAAAAAAAATTCTATAGGAGAATGTTAAGACAGCATCAAACTTCTAATTTGGGAATGAGCCAAATTATAGTTCCAATTTTGTTCTTGCCTTCTGACCTACTAAGTGGCAGGTGTGCAAACAGATTCTAGAGAGCTATTTTCTTTTGCCCTTGTGCATACAAGAAAGGGAAACATATTTAATAGACAATAATACAAAGTCTGGAAGCAACTTTTGAGATCACTGTTACTGCCTACGCATGGTTTAAGTAATGAAATCAGATCCCAGATAGTGTAATTGACATGCCAGGTGTGACCCAGCTATCAATGGCAGAGCCAACATTTGAACTCAGGACCTTTAACCTTTTGTTCCACAGTCTTTGAAATATATATACATGTATATATACATATATGTACATATATGTATATACCACTATATATATGCATACATATATTTCAGCTAGTTAATTGTAGAACCAAGATTAGAACCTAGTTCTCTTGAATCCTAATTACATTACCTTTAAATAATTTTCACCATACAATTAATAATAAATGCAGTTGAGATGAAAACACACAGGCTCTTGGGCAGAGAAGTCAGCATAAATAAGTATATGTGTGTATATATGTTGTTTCATTACCCTGAGTCAGTGACTTACAACCACCAACCTGGTTAAGTTTTGAATATTTGAAAATTCAACTATATATATATATATATTAATATTTAATATATATCAAATACATATAAATATTATATATATATATATATATATATATATATATATTTGAGACAGAGTCTCTGTTGCCCAGGCTGGAGTACAATGGCATGATCTCAGCTCACTACAACCTCTGCCTCCAGGTTTAAGCAATTCTCTTGAGTCAGCCTCCCAGTTAGCTGGGGTTACAGTTGCCCACTACCATGCCTGACTCATTTTTTTGTACTTTTAGTTGGCCAAGCTGGTCTTGAACTCCTGACTTCAGGGGATCTGCTCGCCTTGGCCTCCCAAAGTGCTGGGATTACAGGTGTGAGCCACCACGCCCGGCCAGTCTTTGAAGTCTAAACACTTCATGTCTTTGAAGGAATATTCATTCTTGGTCATCATTATTAGAGGAATCTTAACTATTTTCATTTTTTAAAAAACTGCCACTTTGGTATTATTGGTTCCCCAATATGACAGGAATTTTAAATATTGTTCATCACCCAGCATGTATTCTAATAACACACTTTGAATCAAGGTTACAAAGTCACTAATTGTAATTAAAGTGTGTGGTGTTTGGCCATGCTAATGTCAGAGAAGCAAGCAAACAGTACATTGAATTTACATGGCAGAAATAAATTCAGGGATGTCATATCTCAACAGGGGATTGGGTTCTCAAGTCAGCTTCTAAAGCAAACACAACACATAGTTGAAAATCACCTTTCAACTCCCCTCAGAAGGGACTACATTGGATATCATAATACTAACTCTCAGAATCCAACACATACTACATTTGCTCCAGTTTTGGAACAGATTGCTCTCTCTTCAGTTGAGCACCAGATGAAGTGGTGAGTTGGCTTGCATTCAGGGGCAATGTTGTATGAAAAATATGTATCTTTAAACACTAAACACTCAGCACAGTGAGATGCTCACTCCATGGGAAACACAAGAGAAATTACTACCAGCGGAGGAACGGCAGATAGAGGCTTCCATGTTGGGCTGCCTCAGGCCATATGTTTGAGTTAGGGGACTGGTGAGATTGCCTGCATTATTTAAACTCTTCACATTCTTTTTCCTTCTCCCTATCTCTGCTGAGCTCCTAAAGTTTGCCAAAAATAAACGTATGTTGGGACTTGACTGAACTTAATCTGTGAAATTTAGCCAGGTTGGTTGTTATGAAATGACATATATACATGCATATACTTATTTATGCTGACTTCTCTGCCCAAGAGCCTGTGTGTTTTCATCTCAACTGCATTTATTATTAATTGTATGATGAAAATTGTATAAAGGTAATATAATTAGGATTCAAGAGAACTAGGTTCTAATCTTGGTTCTACAATTAACTAGCTGAAAGACTTCACGAAATATGTCTAAGCTCTAAATCTCAGATTCCCCATCTTCAAAGACGGAGCTCAATCAAGATTCTAAATTTTTATTAAGAGTTTGTAGTGCCAGTTAGTGCAAGCATTGGGACTTTAATACAAAATAGAACTCAGACTGAAGATTGGTAATATGGTGCATCTCCCTCTATTTCTCCCTGTTTCTTCCCCTTTTCTCTCTCCTTCTGTTTCCTCTTCTCTACTTTCTTAGTCTCTTTCTGATCCCTCCTCTCTTTCTGATCCTCCCCTCCTGTTGTCATTTTCATTCCCTCCTTCCTTTCCTCCCTTCCTCCATCCCCCTTACCACCCTTTCTACCTTCTTTCTGCCCTCCCTTTCACCTATCCCTCCTTCCTTCCTCTCTTCCAAACCATAATTGGGAGTCTTTTGTATGCTAGGGACTGTGTAGACCCTAGGGATACAAAGATAAACTTGAGATTAGACCATACTCTCTCTTGTACTTTGAAAATCATTTTTCATTCATTTATTGTAAATGCAGCTGAGCAATCCAGTTTGATACTATTATCATAGAATAATTCAGTGTGAAGTTCCTTTGGAAAATCATGTCCTTTATCCAATTCAGATAAGCAAAAAAACTTTTTAAGTTTCAGCAGGAAGTCACAAAAATCATTCAAAAGTATTGGAAAGTTTTCTGAAGCTCAACATGTTCTATTAATTGATAAGATATAAGAACTAAAAGCATTTATCATAATATCCAAGGTCATGTGAAATCTTTCTCCCACTGTACTTCATTTAGCCTCAGGGCCAGGACAGGAAGGTAGTATGGTTTACTAGAAAGAGCCTGAGTGTGGAATTAGACGGGCATAGTTCACATTGTACCTTCACCACTTACCAGGTGTGTCACCTTGTATGTATAATTTCACTTCTCAGAGTTGCTAATTGTGCATTTATAAAAGGAAGGTGATAATATTTACTTTTCAGAACTGTGGTGAGGAATGACACACTGCAGGCAAAGTATTCCCCACCACAGTTCTGTACACATAATAGATAAACACCTAATAAGTATGTGAGAGTGCTGCACACATAATAGAGAAGAAAAGATAACAGTGCATCATCATGAACGTAATTCCAAAGAAGAGAACTCAGACTCACGTAGCACCTTCCATGTGTCAGAGTTACATTACTAGGTTGGGGCAGGAGAGCATCAAATTGATCTCAAAGTGTATAATGTCTCACAAAACAGATGTTAATTTATCACTTATCTAACAATGCAGGTGGATGTTCCTGGTTGGCAGATAGCTTCCATACATGTGGTGATTCTGAGACTCAGGATCCTTCCATCTTGTGGTTTGGGCACCCTCAACATCACATATATTCCACTGACAAAGGATGAAGAAGGCACCCCTGCTTCCTGGAAACATTGGTCTAAAAATGACATATAAATCACTTTGTTCTCAGCCCAGTATTGAGAACTACTCACTCACATGGCCACAGCTTATTGTAAGGGAGAGCTAGGAAATTCAGTTAAAGCTGAACAGTCCTTTCTCAAAAATGACTCTATATCAAGAAAGGACAACAAAGTGTTGGTAGGTAGCTAACTGTCCCTGCTACAGTGACTTCAACCATATTATGCCATTTAAATCTATGACATAGGTATTATAAAACCCCATCTTATTGATAAGGAAGTTGCAAGTCAGTTTTTAAGTAATCTCCAGGTCACACATGTCCATATGTCCACTCCACTGCTGACTACAGCATTCCCAATCCTACCTCACTGTAGTCCTATGGAACAGAATTCACAGACTCCTCAGTGCTATATAGACTATGCTCACATAGCTTTGGCCCAAAGGGTATAATTTACATGCAAAATATGTAGTTGTAGGTTTTCTTGAAAATCAGAATATTTGGCAACTGTAAGTCCCCATTCCAGCAGGGACAAAATTGCCTGAAGATGAGTACTTGCTCCCAGCTTTCAATGCTGTCAGTGTGGCACATGCCTTCTGATCCACTCATCACTGTCCTCTCCCTCCCCAATGTATGCCTGCTCAGCTCCACCTATTATCATCGTCTACCCAGAATCTCCGAGCATGTAAGTCTATTACCTCTACTATAAGGTAACTGTTTTTTTTTTGAGATGGAGTCTCTCTGCGATGCCCAGACTGGAATTCAATGGTGCAATTTCAGCTCACTGCAACCTCCGCTTCCAGGGTTCAAGTGATTCTTCTGCCTCAGTCTCTTAAGTAGCTGGGACTACAGGCACATGCCAGCATACCCAGCTAATTTTTTATTTTTAGTAGAAATGGGATATGACCATATTGGCCAGGCTGGTGTTGAACTCCTGACCTCAAGTGATCCACTCGCCTCGGCCTGCGGAAGTGCTGGGATTACAGGTGTGAGCCACCACACCCAACCCAAGATATTTTTATTATTTTAGTTTTTCAAAGGAAGCATCAACTCTTCACTTTAAAAACTTGTAACATTGATGAGGAGATAAATACATTAAATGTGTATTTCTTTCTAAAACTTTCAAAAAGAGATTAATACTCTGTGACTCTTCATATTTTGCGCATCTCACTCCTGTCTTTCACCTCAGTGGTTATTTCTTCTTGGTTTGCAAACACATCTAAATACATTTCCCTGCAACCTGGTCCCCATGGGTACAGAATGAGCTCTCCTATTCTGCAAGGTTGAGTTTGTGTCTTTTGTCCTAGTTCCCTCCCTCCCTGTACTTATCTATACTTCTCATTCCACTCACAACAGTGGCTTGGCTCCTATCAGTTCCATCCATCTAATCAATGCATCAGCTATTTGTCAACAGAGCCCAGTGAGTTTTGACTCCATGTTTTTAAGATTAGCGTTCAGTAAAGAGGTTGAAAAGCAGAGGACAAAGGACAAGGAGGGAAGATGGACATTGATTGTAGAGCTGCATGAGCTGCTAATCTACTCCCTCTGAGCCTGAAAATCATCTCCAGCTTTGCAGCCTGAGGCACTACACCTCAGAGAATGGAGCTCATCCAGACAGGCCAATCTCATCACATTTAATTTCATGTAATTTTAATTCAAAGTCATAACTCTCTGATCCATCAACCAGGCTTTGATTTGACACTATAGTGACTTGTAACATGAAAGGCATCCATAGAACTCTCAATTTCTAAAATTTGTCATTTGAGTTTCCCAAGGGCATGTTTCTTTTTAAAAGTTGCTTCACTGTATGTGCTTTCTATCAGGTGGGCTATTTATTGAAGTCTTTTCATGTTGTACCTCAGAATTAAGTTTTTAACTTACAACAATTGTCTTAATATTGCCAGAAATACATTTACTGTAATTGCATTTTAGCTGTTTTTTATTTACAGTATTCCCCATTTATTCATGAGGTTAGCATTCTCAGGGTTCTCTTAGAGGGACAGAACTAATAGGAGATAGAGATAGATAGATGATAGATAGATAGATAGATAGATAGATAGATAGATAGATAGATAGATAGATAGATGATAGATAGATGATAGGATTTTATTAAGTATCAACTTACATGAACCAATAGTGTCTCTGCAAGCTGAGGCACAAGGAGAGCCAATCCAAGTATCAAAACTGAAGAACTTGGAGTTCAGTGTTCAAGGGCAGGAAGCATCCAGCACAGGAGAAAGATGTAGGCTGGGAGGCTAGACCCATCTCAGTGCTTCATATTTTCTGCCTGCTTTATATTCTCTGGCAGCTGATTAGATGGTGCCCACTCAGTTAAGGGTGGGTCTGCCTTCCCCAGCACACTGACTCAAATGTTAATCTCCTTTGGCAACACCCTCACAGACACAGCTAGGATCAATATTGCAGCCTTCAATCCGATCAAGTTGACACTCAGTATTAACCATCACATGCTCCAAGAGCCCCAGAAGATGCCTGAAACTACAGATAGTACTAAATCCTACATGTACTATGTTTTTTCCCTATATATGTATATACCGATAATAAAGTTTAATTTTTAAATTAGGCATAGTAAGAGATTAAAAACAACGATAATAAAATAGAACCAGTATACTATAATAAAAGTTATGTGAATGTGGTCTTTCTCTCTCTCAAAATATCTTGTACTGAACTCTGCTTAACTGAAACTGCAGAAAGCAAAACCACAGATAAAGGGGAACTGATGTATTTCATTAAATTTTTAAAAATCTACCCACTTTAAAAACTTTTAAATGTATAATACCATGTTGTTTACTATAGGCGCAATGTTGTATAGCTAATCCCTAGAACTTACTCATCTTGCTTAACTGAAATTGTATACGCATTTAACAGAAACTACCCATTTTCCTCTACCTTTAATCCTTGACAACTTCCATCTTACTCCCTGATTCTGAGTTTGGCTGTTTTAGATACCTCATAAAAGTAGAGTCATGCAGTACTTGTTCTTTTATTACTGACTACTTTTTGTTAGCATAATATCCTCAAGGTTTATCCATGTTGTCTCATGGCTGGATCTTCTTTTATAAGGATAAATAAAATTTATATATATATATTTAGTGAAATAAAATATTCACTATCTATATATGTCACTATATAAATATCACTATATATATGTATATAGGAAGAATAAAATTTCTATATATATATATTTAGTGAAAGAAAATATTCACTATATATTCACGTATATATATGATATATAAATATCATATATATACATATCTATAGTGATATTTATATAGTGACATATATAGTGAATATTTTATT
>PVKP010031656.1:0-26733 GCA_004027715.1 Plecturocebus donacophilus | reverse complement strand
TTTGCTGTTTCTTTCTTTCTCCTTTTCTCTCTTTTAAAAAAAAAAAAAAAAAGAATGAGTTCATGTCCTTTGCAAGGACATGGATGAAGCTGGAAGCCATTATTCTCTGCAAACTAACACAGGAACAGAAAACCAAATACCGTATGTTCTCACTCGTAATTGGGAGTTGAAAATAGGAACACGTGGACACAGGGAGAGGAACATCACACACTGAGGCCTGTCAGGGGGTGGGGGACAAGGGAAGGGAGAACATTAGGACAGACACCTAATGCATGCAGAGCTTAACATCTAGATGATGAGTTGATAGGTGCAGCAAACCACCATGGCACATGTATACCTATGCAACAAATGTGCACATTCCGTACATGAATCCCAGAACTTAAGTAACATAAAAATAAATAAATGTGTCTGTTCAATGGATGAGTCAATACTACTTGGAGTGACTGTGATAGATCTGACTAGTAGTTCAGGCATTAAGTAATTCTCACTGTTAACAGTATTCCTATAAAACTTCAAATTTTATTTTCAGTAAATTCACTGACTATCCTGGAATATGCATATTAGGGGAAGCAATCATGAACCACTACACTCTAAAGAAACTATTTTTGTTAAAGATCACATTTTCTCTTGAGTCCAACTGCACAGCAAGATGTTTTCTGCTTGATGGGCAGATAGAAATTAAAACTGAATAAGCACAGTAGCTGTCTTCTTGTAGAAAAGGTAACAAACAGTAGGGAGAGATTATCCTATAAAGGGTTCTGAGGGAAAGTACTTGAAACCATAAAACCAAGCTCCCACCATCCAAGGCTGCCTGCCTGGCCTCCTCTGTCCACAGGCTCTTCCACTTGGCCCCATCTACAAGATCCAGAGGCCAATCTGGTGCTTTTCTAACCTTAAGTCTTACTGAAACTTAATCTGAAGCCAGGCCTGGTGGTTCACTCCAGCTACTTGGGAGACTAACGTGGGAGAACGACTTGAGGCTGGGATTTTGAGACCAACCTGGGCAACATAGTCAGACTTCACCTCTAAAAATAAAAATAAAAATAAAAAAGTTTAGTCTCAAAAGGCATGCATTTCTGCACATCTTGTACTTCTCCTTTAAACACGTGTAACTATTGACTTCATTGTAATTTTCTGATGAATGGCATCTGCCTACTCCTTGACTTCAAATTCCCTGAGACTAGAGGCTGTGTCTATCTCATTTACAGTTTTATCTCCAGTGCCTGGCACAATGCCTAGCATATTATTGGTGCTCAGTAAATTTTGTACCCCAGTTCTAGAAACGGAGTCATATTCTCTTTCACACCTAGCCTCTTGCACAAATCTCTGCCTAAAACACACCCCTTGAAGACTAGGACTTTATCTTGCACTTACCAGACAAGTCTCCTCCTCTAGGACCACCAGCCAGGTCCCAGATGTCCTCAAGCCTCTGAATCGTGCTGGCTCCCACCTCCCTACATGCTTCACGCGCCCCACTTCCCACAGCTGAATCTTCCCACGGGTGGGCTGCGTCTCCTCCCAGGTGTTACCTGTCTGCCAAGTCCTGCTCCTCCTCCTCTGCCCCCTCTTCACACCAACAGAGCTCCAGCTGTGAGTGTGGATAACTAGAGAAACTCCAAGAAAATAGATCTTCAAAGTACCTTTACATCCAAGACCTGAGAGAGCATGTGGAAAATATTGTGCTATGAGCTGTCAATGTAAAGAAGGTTATGTTGAGTCACCTACTATAAGGTACAAAACAGACCTAAACCTTCGTAGAGTCTCAATAAGAGCATTTAAAACACAGCCTCTCTAGAGAAGTGTATTCTACTTGAGAATATGATTTATTCAGACACATACATGAAATTTTTTTTAATTCACAAATCAAAATTCTATGCAGGTGAAAACAATACAAATTGAAAACAACTACTAATGGCTACTTTGTCCAGAAGAACTTAGGGGAGAATAAGAATTGCTACTTGTCAGTAGATGTAGGAGTAGTAGCAATAATAGTAGGAGTTAGACTTAATCAGTATCTACTATGGGCTGGTCATTGAACTGGGTTCTTTACATAAATTATCTCAGATCTTCACCATAAACTTGAAAAGAGATGATATCCTCCTTTTAAAGATAAGAAAATTAAAGTTAAATATAATAACTCTTCTAACATAACATAGCTTGTAAAGAGTAGAACAAGATTTGAACCAGTGCCTATCAGAGACGAAAGTCTACACTTTGATGCTAGGCGTCACCACCTGCGGAGAGGTAGGAAGGCGTTTCTGCACCAGGTGCGTGTCATGTCCGGAATGAGCTCATGATAGAAAGTGTTGTCTGGTTGGAGTACAAAAGTTGCTTCAGGTGGTTAAAGGCATGAATTTGGTGAATAAAAGGACAATGATTTGAGGGTGTTAAAGGTTAAAAAGAGTAAAAATTTAGACCTAGTAGCATAGGTTCTGAAGAATCTGGGTGGCTTTTTGAATTGGACAGTGATCAGTTGAAGATAATTCTTTACTGGCAGCTGAGTGTAAGGTGAAATTGCATGAGAAGAGTGGAGGCAGGAGACCCAGTTAGATCCTCAGGAAGAAAAGGGAGGGGCCAAGCAAGGACCAGCCACACATATAGAAGGAATATTGAGAAAGCAGGAAGAAGGAGGAGGTAGGGAAAGAAGAGGGTGAAGACAATAACATTTCAAAGCTGCCTGCTCTAATTAACTGTGAAGGGGATTCATATGGCCTAAATTAGAGTTATTGGGATGAAGTGAAGAGGAGAGAAAATAGACAACAATTACTAAAAAAGAAAAATTGATGCTTGAGTGAGTTGTTATAAATCACTTGTTCTAAAGGTCTAGAAAGAAAATGAAATGAGCTAATAGCTGGCTAGGAAAGTTAAAATAAGATTTCTTTTGTTTCTTGTATAATTGGGTGCTTAAATGCAATCAAAAGATCCAGCAATTCCACTGCTGGGTATCTACCCAAAGGAAACAAATTCATTCTATGAAAAAGAAACTTGCATATGTATGTTTATAGCAGCACAGGTCACAATTGCAAAGATACGGAACCAAACTAAGTGCCCATTGACTAATAAGTGGATAAAGAAAATGTGGTATATATTTAATATATATCATTGACTACTACTCAGCCATAAAAAGTAACAAAACAATGACTTTTGCAGCAACTTGGATGGAGCTGGAGGTTGTTGTTCTAAGTGAAGTAACTCAGGAGTAGAAAACCGAAAACCGTATGTTCTTACTTATAAGTGGGAGCTAAGCTATGAGTACGCAAAGGCATACAGATTGGTATAATGGACTTTAGATACTCAGAAGGGGAATGGTGGAAGGGAGGCTAGGGATTAAAAAACTACGTATTGGGTACAGTGTACACTATTTGGGTGATAGGTGCACTGAAATCTCAAAATTTGCCAGTATATAATTCATCTATGTAAGAAAAAAAAAATTTGTACTCCAAAAGCTACTGAAATTTAAAAAAGAAAAAAATTTTTTAAAGAGAATAAAAGAGTAAGAAAGATGAGTACATTGAGCCGTCACTGATACCTAGGAGCTCCCCCAGGGTAACCATAACAACTCTAGTTTCCAAGCAGCAAAGTCTAGAAATGTGATAAGGCAAGCTTCACACTCCAGGCCCAGACTCCTGACTTCCAAGATTGGCCTTGGGACTTAGTTAAATCAATTACAATCCATTTCCTTATGTGTAATGTGGAAGCCATAATTATTTCCCTGTCTGTCCAGCACTGTATCTGATCAACACTAGAAATTCATTAAATATTTTTTGATTACTTCCCAGAATAGTTATGAAAATTTAGATAACAAAGTATTTAGGAAGGGTTAAGACTGCCATAAATATCATTACTCAGTAAATATTGTTTATGAAAGTATATCAATATTTATCATGTATTAAAACCATAACATAATTTCATTTATTCTAATTCTTGGATTCAAAATATGCAAAGAATGAAATAATACACCATGCTTCTCTGGGGAAAAATACTGGCATATGATTTTTAATATACGTTTAGAGCAGTCGTTCCTAAACAGCCACCTGAATAAATTGCAAGAGGATCAACAAGGGACCTTTTCAAAACATAGGAACTTTTAGGCCCCACTCCTTAAGATTCAATTTCTGTAGTTCTGTAATGAGACTGGGGAATCAACACTTTTTTAAAACTCCTAAGGTGACTGTAATGTGCAGGCAGCTTTGGGAAGCACTAATTGAGAATGTACAAACACTGGTCTCTCTAAGACAATTACAGTGTCCTTGAAAGAGAAAAAATCCACTAGTACCTTCTAGAACTCCACCATGGAAGGAACTGTTGTCAGAGATCCCCACCTGACATCTGTGACCCTGGGATGCTCTTGACCTACACCTGCCTCCAGGGCCCATCTTCTTTGCTCCTCTTTCCCCTTAACTCCATCTGCTCCAACCCTTGGGATGTCCCCTTTCCAAGACCACCCACAGCAAGAACAGCGACCTCCTTTTCCTCGCCCTGTTTTGCATCCCCTATAGATAAGCCCAAAAGCCCTTTCCCTTTTAAGGGATGCTAACTGATCAACACCACCAAGGATAGGGAAACCAAAAGACAACAAACTCAGAGGTGAATGGGTTCCAATCTCCAAGGTTTTCCCACCATGATCCTGGACCATGGTTTTTGATTCCTAGTAGAGAAAGAGGAAGCCAAAAAGCTTGAGTAGAAATCCTGAGTAATGAGCTAAGAGAAGCTCACAGGCAGTCAGGGCCGGGTTCTTAGAAATACAATCCAATTATTCATTTATAATAATTCTTCAGTGCCTCTTAAGCAATAGGCATTTCACTCACCAAGATACTGATAAGGACAAAATCTTTCCCTTCAAAAAGCTCTCAATCTTCTTCTTTCCCCTCAAAAAGCTCTCAATCTTCCACGAAAGGAAAATATGTAAACAGATGATTTATACATACATTGTGTGAGGAGTTGCGATGGAGCAGCACTGTACATATGTGGCTATTTGAAGTTAATTAAAATTAAATATGATTAGTACAGAAAATGGATGAATTGTATGGCATGTAAACTATACCTCAATAAAGTTGTTTTAAAAAGTTACATTTTTAAAAAAGTGAAATAAGATTAAGAATTCCTTTCCTCAACCCCACTAGTCAGGTTTCCAGTGGCTGCCATATTGGACAGCACATGCAAAATATTTCCATGAGCACAGAGTCTGCAAGGCACTGTGAAAGAGGCGTTGTGGTAAGCCAGAGGAGGGAGCAGCTTCTCTGCTTGAGGAGGGCACATAAGGCTTCATATGTGGCATGTTTGAGTGGCTCCTGAAGATGAATATGAGTTTTTCCTAAAATGTAAGAACTGAGGTAGGGAAAGAGGAAGTGGACAGAATGCACAAAGGCAGAGAGGTTGCATGGTGTGTTCAGGGAATGCTGAGAAATGTAACTAGGCTGTGTGGGACTCAGGAATGAGTTATGACACTGAAGAAGTAGGTCCTGAACAGCAGCTATGAGGCAGTTTTGGATGCCGAAGGAAAGCAGGAGCTTACATCCCTGACAGCAAGGACGCAAATGGTGATGTTCACTTGTTAGTGTGTTCGTTTTTTATCAATAGACTTTTTATTGCAATATAATATACATACAGAAAAACACACATAGCACCCAGGACATAACTCAGAGTTATTGCAAAAGATACCCAAGTGTATTATCACCACCAAGGTCAAGAAACATGTCAGCAACTCAAAATCCCCCCCTTTCATGCCCCTTCCCATTCACCATCCACTTCCTTCTCCCCAAAGCAACTCTAGCCTAGATTTAACCCTACGGATCTGTTTCATATTTTAATAGAGGTTTTTAAGCAGGAAAACAACATGGCCATATTTCACTTTGAAGAAGAACATCTTGGCAGCTCTGTGGAGGAGTCTGTGGTAGAAAGAAATGGTGGTAGAAAGCAACAAGGAATGATAAAGATGGCTCTAGTTTAAGGCAGTAATTAAAACAGGCTGATGTCCAGGGAATCTTAGTAATAAAAATCATAGCATTAACTAAGTCCTGGATATTTTCCAGGCACTGAAGTGTGGGCATGGCATAGATCGTAACATTCAATCTCCCATGCAATCCTCCAAAGTCAGTAGGCATGCAGGGAGGGAGAGGCAAAGCCAAGACTCAGTTACGCACACATCTGCTTCCACAATCTATGACCTTGCCTGTTACTCTGCCTCTCTGTTTCTACTATCCTCCCTTTTGAGAAGGAGCAAACTGTTTCAGGGTCTGACTATGCATAAAGCATAGGAAGGAGTTAAGAATGAATCAAATGCTTAGCTTATGAGAGAAGCTGAAGACCTGGAGATGCCAGGACCTTCCTTTGAGGATCTCAACCTCATCAAAGCCCTCATTTTCCTTAAAGACCAGAACTTTTGTTTTAAAAATAGAAATTGAAGAGCAAGTAATTCTAGTTGGCTGTCAAAACCATGCCATTAGAGGCTTGATAGTTGTATTATCTACTGCTATGTAACAAATCACCCCCAAAACTTAATGGCTTAAAATAACAATATAGTGTCTGTGGGTCAGAAATTCAGGAGCAAGTGGATGGGCAGTTTTGGCTTGCTGTCTCCAGTCAGATACTAGTTAAGGCTGCAGTCACCCAAGGGCTTGACTAGGGCTGGAGGAATCACTTTCTGAGTGGCTCACTCACATGTTTGGCACATTGGTGCTGACTGTTGGGTAAAGGCCTCAGCTTCTGTCCAAGTGGACCTCTCCATAGAGCTGCCTTAATGTCCTCATAGCATGCAACTGGCTGTCCTCAAAGTGAGTGATCCAAGACACCAAAGCAGAAACTACAAAGCTTTTGATAAGCTAACCTTAAGTGACACATTTTTACTTTCACCATATTCCATCAGTTATTGACCATACAGAGTCAGTCATGCTTAAGTGTGTTAATTTCACAGTACATGAGTACCAGGCAGCATGGATCTCTGGAGATCAACTTAGAGGCTAGGTGCCACAGTAGTAAAGGGTGGCTTTGTGCAAATCACAAGTGTTCTATGAATGAAGCACTTAAAATGGAAACAGGGAGAGATGATCTGTGTTCCTGACAGATGGAACAGCGTGATTAAAGGTACCACATTATATGGCCTCTGTCTGATTTGGCTAAAGTGAATGGATCATGAGTGGCAGGGGTGAGCCAGAAAATACAGGCCCACATTGTAGACCACCTTGCATGTCTGAAAAGGGAACATCAACTTCACCTATAGATAAATGGGAGCCACAAATGCTACCTCAGTGAAAGGATGACATGAGAGGATCACAAAACATTAGAATGGAAGGGCTTTTTGAGACCAACTTCCTATCAATAGACTGTTCTCATGGTTCCCTGGAAGCTGAGGCAATTCAGGTCTTTCTGTTTTACAAAAGGAAACACACTTGGTCAGGGTTGTGCATTAGGAAGGCAATCCTGGCAACAATGTGGAAAATAGATTAGAGGAGGGAAGAATGGAAGGAGAGTTGCTGAGTTGAAATCTTGAGTCCATTTACCAGCATGAAAAGCCTAGAATATGATGATGGTGGTAGAAATGCAAAGGAATGGAAGAGATATGAAAAACATTGTGAGATCGTTCTAGTGAACATGATAGACTTCTGCATTCACAGTGTGTTTGTCCATTTTTCACACTGCTATAAATAAATACCTGAGACTGGGTAATTTGTAAAGAAAAGAGGTTGAATTGACTCACAGTTATGCATGGCTGGGGAGGCCTCAGGAAATTTACAATCATGGCAGAAGGCAAAGAGGAAGTAAGGCCTGTCTTACATGGCAGCAGAAGGGAAGAACACAGAGGGAAACTGTCAAACACTTATAAAACCATCAGATCACATGAGACTCACTCACTATCTCAAGAACAGCAAAAGGGAACCATCCCCATGATCCAATTACCTCTCACCAGGTCCCTCCCTTGACACATGGGGATTACAATTCAAGATGAGATTTAGGTAGGGACGTAGAGCCAAACCTCTCACAAAGTTCAGTCATGTTTTCCTTCACTTCATCATGAAAGAATGACTTAATATAAGATGACATAATTTGCAATTACTCTTTTTTTTTTAACATCTTTCCTCCTATCCACAGGGCCTACCTTTCCCTAACTACCAACTCATATCTACAATTTTCTTCAGTACCCTTTTCAAAGTTCACTTACTCCTGGAAGCCCTCGCTGACTACCCTCAGCTAATCAGATCACTCCTGCCCTCTACACTTACGGAAGCAGTTGCTTCCATATCATATTATACTACTGAATATTGTGGAAGATATATCGTTCCTACAGCCTAGCTGAGCCATGAAAGGCAGTGACAGATATTAAATAGAACGTTTTGCAAGATCTATTGAGTTAATCAGGGTTATGGCGTTACCTCTACAATCCTGATTATATCTACCAGATCCTAATCTGAGTTAAAATGAAACTTGATATTTAGTTTACCTTTTGGCTTTGACTACTTTTTGCTTGTTTTAAAAATCAGGATGAAATTGAACTAAAAATAAAGAGGTAAAATGCAATCAATAAAGAGATTTTAATTAAGATTGGGCACAAAAATATATTTTACTGAATCTTAAGGGTTTTTTAACATTTGCTTATAATCTTGTCTTATTAAAGAGACTATCAAATCATAGATCAGTCATACATTGATTCAGGATCAGTCTTTTTTTTTTCAGTATATTACATTACTGAGGGATAAACTGGATTTAGACTTAATTTTAAAAGTTAAATTGGTATTTAATTGAAGCATGAATCCATTTAAAATATTTCTGCTTTGTGTGGCAGTCTGTCCTAAACAAACGCCACAGTTCCACATCTCATCATTCCATGTAGGTCGGTAACCCCTTCCCAGAACACATAGGAAACTTATTATTGGAGTGTTACTGCCATCTAGTGGAAATCTTACTAAATGTGAATAAGTTCTTAAGGCTAATTAGGCCCCCTACTCTTCACAGCCACTCTCACCATGCCTTTTTTTTCTTTTTTCTTTTTCTTTCTCACTATCACAGGTGCACTCAGATACACCAAGAAGAGAAAATATTTACTCAGTTACTGGGAACTTCTTTGAAAGTGGGTGCTTTGTGTCCAGCGAGACAATATTTCTACTTGGCCAAAGCTCATTTGTCAGAAAATACATGCATGTGTCCTAATTTTTGCAAAAAGAAATGCAGAAAGGATTAACCAGAAACTAGTAGGATTGATTATCTAAAGAAAAAGGATGAAAGTGAATGAAAAAGATAGAAAAAAAAAGATGGAACTCTTCTGATTATATTTTTATATAGTTTTAACTTTTGAACCACATAAAACCATATAAATATTTACATTTTCAAATATAAAATTTAATCACCAGGTTGGGAGGACTGTAAATTGAACAGAAACAATCAACCTAAGCATGTATCATATCAAAAATGTAATTATTCAGGACAAGAAAAATAATTATTCCAACTAACTTTTGAATGTGAAACTCTAACTGGCCACCCTCAGGGAATATTCTAAGGATAATAACTAAGAAAGCCTTGAACTTTACCTGGTAAGGTAAGTATGTCTTGGGTCGTGGTAGTGATGTAGTAATTCTGAAACTACTTTGTGTGTAGTTTAGAATTTCAAATAGATAAACATACCGATATTGCTGGTGTTGCAGGACATTTCCTTAGTTCAGTTAAAGACAGGGTCCTTGTCCATCCCATGGTCACCAAAATTTAGGCTCACAGATGGTTTGAAGGGTAAGTAAAGCACGGTTTTATTGGGTGAAAGGGGGAAAAAGTGGGAAACAGGGATCATCCACAGGCCAGAGTTCCTGCTAGAGAGATTCCCACCTACAAGTTCCACACAGTTCAAGGGAGGGGCCTTAAATCCTAGGTTCCACACCAGAAGAGAAGGAGCCAGGCTCTTTCCTGCTGCAAATGTTATGAACATGTGTCTCCACCGTAGTGTGCACTCTTCCCAGTGCACAGGCCGGTTGGGATTTTTCCAGGGATCCCCTCCCATTTGGCTGTCTCATTGGAAACCAGTTTTCCCCCTATAAAAGGCTTGCTTTTTGTTTTTTTTTAAAGATATGGCATAAAGGAAGAAGCAGCAAACTCTTTGGTGTTGGATTACAAAATTAGAACTATCAGTACAAATTCATGGTCTTTAAAACTATATATTGGCTGGGCCCGGTGGCTCACACCTGTAATCCCAGCACTTGGGGAGGTCAAGTCAGGCAGATCACCTGAGGTTGGGAGCTCGAGATGAGCCTGGGCAACATGGTAAAACTCTGCCTCTACTAAAAATACAAAAATTAGCCAGGTATGGTGGCACACGCCTGTAATCCCAGCTACTCAGGAGGCTGAAGCATGAGAATCACTTGAACTGGGGAGGCAGAGGTTGCAACGAACAGAGATTATGCCACTGGATTCTAGCCTGGGGGACAGAGAGAAAGAGACTCTATCTCCAAAAAAAGGGAAAAAAAAGGTATATATTTCCTATTTTGTCCATTGAAAGAGCCTAGACGCAATAACCTCCTGCAGAAGGAGTACACCTGCACCCTCGCTTCCATGTCTAAACACCATGGTCAAAAGGCAAAAGCAGGATCCCACAGAGAAATGGCTGATTCCAGGGCTGGGTCAAGGGAAACACAAGGTGATCCTGGAACATCTTTTGTTTCAGAACATCAGAACATGCTCAAAGGCTGATCCAGACCTGCCAAAAGACACAGGAGCCAACCAAGATAATAACACAAAAGAATACATAACATTGAATTTTTTGAAAATTGATGAGTCTATACCCATCCTTTAAAGGAGATAAAAAGAAAAAGATGCCAATGAATGTATGTAGAAAGAATGATAGAAACAGAAAATCACCATCTCAGAACCATCATAGAAATAATAGATTCAGGCAAGGATCATCAGAGTGCCAAAATCATTCAGTGGGAAATTGGGGCACAAGAAAAGAATATTTATACAATCTAAAAGTATAACTGCATGGAATACGTATTAATTACAAAGAACTATATCTTTCCAATGCATCTGGCACTTAGCATTTTTACTAAGTGATCAAACTTCATATTAGCAATAATAGAACAATTATTGCTAATTAATTCCCTCCTGGTCTGACCCACTGAGAAGGACAAAACACCGCTTCTTTAGCATTCCTGCCAAACTGCAAAACCTGAATCTAATCATGAGGAAACGTAACATAAACCCAAGTTAAAGAACATTCAACAAAATACTGGCCTGGACTCCAAAGATGTCAATGTCAATTAAAGACCAAGGAAAAGCTGGGGAACTGCTCTCGATTAAAGGAAACATAAAAGACATAATTAAACAATTATATTTAATATTAAGTGCAATGTGTAATCTAGATTAGCTTTTGGATGGTTAAAAAAAAAAAGCTATAAGACATTGCCATGGTTTGAATGTGTCCCCTCCAAAATTTAGGTGTTGCCAATGTGATAGGATTAACAGGTGAGGCCTTTAAGAAGTGATTAGGCCATGAGGGCTCCTCCCTCATGAATGGGATTAAGGCCCTTACAAAAGAGGCTTTATGCAGTGTGCATTCCTTGCCATTCCACCTTCTGCCATGAGAGGACACAGCATTCCTCTCCTTGGAGGGCACAGCCTTCACCAGATAACCAAACATGCTAATGCAAAGTATCCTGGACTTTCCAGCCTCCAAAACTATGAAAAAAAAATTTTCTGTTATTTATAAATTACCCAGTCTCATGTATTCTGTAACAGCAGCACAAAACAGGCTAGCACAGACATTACTGAAATAATTAGGAAGCTGTGAATAAGAATTCATATTAGATAATAATATTAAACGTAATATTAGATAACAAAATTCTATCAACTTCAAGATTCCCATGTGTTATAATTCTGTTGTAGTTAGATTACAAAATTCTCTTGTTTTAAGTGATACGTGCTTAAGTATTTAGTATGTATCAAAATGTCATACTGTCTACAAATATCTCTCATGGTTTGACATCATTTCATCCACACTTAGTATGTGTCTCAAAAAGATAAGTACCCCTTTAAAAAATAACAATATATCACACTATTTTAAAAGCTTCCCAGGTGATTCTCTTGTTCAGCTATGAATCAATACTACAAAGGTGATAAGCAAAACTAATCTCAGGGGTCAAATCTGTTAATGTGGTGGTGGCAGTTTAGAGCACTGTGTTAAGAACAATTCTGACACATGATTAGATTTAGCCTAGGATAGTGCCATGATTGATTGGCTAGGTCTACCATAGTGCCCAGTATGTCTCTGTATATTATCTGAATCATGTCACAAGCATGAAACACAGAAGACATGAGAGAGCAAGCTATAGGCCAGAAGTTAGAAAGGAGATCCTGTTTTAGCCTTATAGTGTATAGTTGTATATGTCTATACATTTATAAAGATTATAAAACTATAAAGCTTATATGTTCATAGTTTTATATGGGTTTACGTATTTATATGTTTATATAGGTTTATATATCTATAAAGATATAAAACAATATAGCTTATATGTTTAGATTTACTTCAGTCACATGAACTAAAAGGCATTTGAGTTAATTAGTATATGTTTTACATAAACATTCATTTATCTAAGCCAAGTTAATAGAATTTCGTAAGAGTTTTCTAGATAATCATGTCACATTTTACCATGTAGACACAACATACAACATAACGTATGTACATATGCATAAATACACTTAAACACATATACATACACAAAGATCTTATAACTTTCATTTTAGAACTTTAGTCATGAGATAGCAATACAAATTCACCAGTTAATAAAAAATAATAGGTGGATCCAAATTATATTTCAGTACTATATTGAATAACAGTGGTAAAAGTGGGTGTCCTTGTCTTGTTCCACATCTAAGAGGAAAGGCTTTCAGTATTTCCCCACTTAGTATGTGTCAGCACATGGGTCTGTCATATATGGCTTATATTATGCTGATGTCTGCTTCTTCTATCCAGTTTTTGAGAATTTCTATCATAAAGGGATGTTTGAATTTTCTCAAATGCTTTTTCACCATCAACTGAAAAAATCATATAGTTTTTGTTCTTCATTCTGTTGATATGATGTAGCACATTGATTGATTTGTGTATGTTGAACCATCTTGGCAACCCTGGGATAAATCCCACTTGGTCATGATGAATGATCTTTTTAATGTGTTGTTCAATTTGATTTGCTAATATTCTGTTGATGATTACTGGCCTCCTAGAATGAGTTTAAAAGTATTCCCTCCTCCTCTATTTTTTGGAATAGTTTGAGTCAGATTGATATTTGTTCTTCTTTAAATGTTTGATAAAATTCAGCAGTGAAGTCATCAGGTCCTGGGCTTTTCTTTGCTGGGAGGCTTTTTATTATGTCTTCAATCTCATTGCTTGTTATTGATCTGTTCAGGTATTGGATTTGTGCATGGTTCAATCTTGGTAGGTTGTCTAGGAATCTAACCATTTCTTCTAGGTTTTCCAACGTATTGGCATATAGCTGCTCACAGTAGCCATTAATGATCCTTTCCATTTCTGCAGTATTGGTTGTAATGTCTCCTTTTTCATCTCTGATTTTATTTATTTGGGTCTTTTCTTTCCTTCTTAGACTGGCTAAAGGTTTGTCAATTTTATCTTTTAAAAAAAAAAAAAGTCTTTTATTTGATTGATCATTTGTAATTTTTTCTTATTTCAATTTCATTTATTTCTGGTCTGATCTATCATTTATTTTCTCTTACTAATTTTGGGTTTGGTTTGCTCTTGCTTTTCTATTTCTTTAAGGTGTATCATTAAGTCATTTATTTGAAGTTTTTCTACTTTATTGATGTAAGTACTTACTGCTATAAACTTTCTTCTCACTGCTACTTTTACTGTACCCCACAGGTTTTGGTATGTTGTGTTTCCATTATTTGTTTCAAGAAATTTTTCAATTTCCTTCTTATTTCTTCATTGATTCACTGGTCATTCAGGAGCATATAGTTTAATTTTCATATGTTTGTATAATTACCAAAATTCCTCTTGTTACTGATTTCTCCTTTCATCCTGTTGTGGTCAGAGAAAATATTTGATATGATTTTCAATTTTTTGAAAGTTTTAAGACTTGATTGTGGCTTAAGATATGGTTAATTTTTAGAATTATCCATATGCTGAGAATAATTGTTTATTCTGTAGCCATATTAAATTTTCTGTAAATATCTATTAAGTCCATTTGGTCTATAATGTAGAGTAAGTCTGATGTTTCTTTACTGATTTTTCTCTCTGGATTAACTATCCAACACTGAAAGTGTGGTGTTGAAGTCTCCAACTCTGATTGTATTGGGATCTGTCTCTCTTTATAGCTCTAATAATATTTGTTACATATATCTGGGTACTCCAGTATTGGGTGCATATATACTTAAAATTGTTATATCTTCTTTCTGAATTGACCCATTTATCCTTATATAGTGACCTTCTTTGTCTCTTCCAGTTTTTGTCTTGAAATCTATTTTGTCCAATATAAGTATAGTTACTCCTATATAACTATAGGTTTCTATCGGCATGGAATATCTTTTTCCATCCCTTTATTTTCTGTGTATGTGTGTCTTTATAGATCAAATGTGTTTCTTGTAGACAGTAGATCACTGGGTCTTGGGGTTTTTTTGTTTTGTTTTGCTTTTGAGATGGAATTTCGCTCTTATTGCCCAGGCTGGAGTGCAATGGCTCATCTCAGCTCACCACAACCTCTGCCTCCTGGGTTCAAGCGATTCTCCTGCTCAGCCTCCCAAGTAGCTAGGATTATAGGCATGTGCCACCATGACAGATTAATTTTGTATTTTTTAGTAGAGACAACGTTTCTCCATGTTGGTTAGGCTGGTCTCGAACTCCCAACCTCAGGTGATCTGCCCGCCTCAGCCTCACAAAGTGCTGGGATTATAGGCATGAGCCACTGCATGGGTCTTGCTTTTTTATCCATTCAGCCACTGTGTGTTTTTTCATTAGAGAGTTTAGTCTATTTACATTCAATGTTATTATTAATAAGTAAGGATTTACTTCTCCCATTTTGTTATTTGTTTTCTGGCTGTTTTGTGATCTTCTCTTTCTTCCTTCCTTCATGTATTCCTTTTAGTGAAGGTGATTTTCTCTAATTGTATGTTTTTGTCTCTTACTTTTTATTTTTATGTATCTCTTATAAGTTTTTTTATTTGACGTTACTATGAGGTTTGTAAATAATATGTCATAACCCATTAGTTTAAACTGCTAACAACACAGATTGCATAAACAAATAAGCAAAGAGAAAAGTAATAAAAACTCTACACTTTAACTTTATCCCCCACTTTTTAATTTTTTGTTGTGTCTATTTACATCTTATTATGCTATGTCTTGAAAAGTTGTTGTAGTTATTATCTTTGATAGGTTCAACTTTCAGTTTTTTTATGCAAGATATGAATATTTCACACAATAATATTCTACGTTTTCCTCTGTATCTTTTACCATTGAGTTTTGTACCTTCAGATGATTTCTTATTGCTCATTAACATTCTTTTCTTTCAGATTGAATAACTCCTTTTAGCATTTCTTGTAGAACAGGTCTTGTATTGATAAAGTCTCCCAGCATTTGTTTGTCTTGAAAAGTCTTTATTTCTCCTTTATGTTTGAAGGATATTTTCACTGGATATACTATTCTAGAATAAAACATTTTTTTACCTTTAGCATTTTAAACATGTCATGACTCTTTCTCCTGGCATGTAAGGTTTCCACTGAAAAGTCTGCTACCAGATGTATTGGAGCTCCTTTGTATGTTATTTGTTTCTTTTCTCTTGCCGCTTTTAGGATCCTTTCTTTACCCTTGACCTTTGAAGTCTGATTATTACATGCCTTGAGGTAGTCTTCTTTGGGTTAAATCTGCTTGGTGTTCTATAACCTTCTCATATTTTATTAATATCTTTATTCATTTATAGGCTTTATTAATATCTTCTTATACTTTATTAATATCTTTAAATTTGGAAAGTTTTCTGTTATTATTCCCTTGAATAAACTTTCTACCCCAATCTCAATCTCTCCCTATTTCCTCTTAAAGCCAATGACTCTTAGATTTGCCCTTTTGAGCCTACTTTCTACATCTTATAGGCATGTTTTATTCTTTTTCTTTTTTATTGTTTCTTCTGACTGTGTATTTTCAAATTGTCTGCCTTCAAGTTAATGAATTCGTTATTCTGCTTGATCAAGTTTGCTGTTAAGAGATTCTGATGTATTTTTCAGTATGTCAACTGCATTTTTCAGCTTCAAAATTTCTGCTCCTTTTTAATCATTTAAATCTCTTTGTTAAAATTTATCTGATAGGATTCTGAATTCCTTCTCTGTATTATCTTGAATTTCATTAAGCTTTCTCAAAACAGTTGTTTTGAATTCTGTGTCTGAAAGGTCACATATCTCCATCTCTCCAGGATCAGAACTAGTGCCTTATTAAGTTCATTTGATGTGGTCGTTTTTCTGGATGTTTTTTATGTTTGTGGAGTTTGTCAGTGACTGGGCATTGAAGAGGCTATGGGGATGGAGAATTTCCATGTCTGAGATATCAGTGCTGACAAAATTCTAAATTATATCAAAGTCCAAGATCTGTCTCTACTTCATATTTCACTGTGGAATTTATGTTCCTGAATAGACAAACTTGTATGAAACAATTTCTATACAATATAAAAACCCAGACAAAAGTTGCACTTTTCTACATTCAAAAATATTTTAATTTCTTTTTCATTTTTATCTGTTTGTGAGAATATATAAGATTATTTTGTTTTTTTACATGAAATGGAGTCTCACCGTGTTGCCCAGTCCAGTCTTGAACTCCTGGGCTCAAGTGATCCTACTGCCTCAGTCTCCGGAGTAGCTGGAATTACAGGTGCATGCCACCATGCTTGGCTAACTTCTGTCCTTTTTGTATGTGGAGAAGCTGAAGGTCTGTTTGTAGAAGAAGTTTACAAACAGACCTTCAGCTTAACATATAAAACATTGTCGTGTAATATTGTCCTCATCTTTTCTCGGAAAGAGCTATACTTTTGTTGTTACTGTTTTAAAAATTGCGGTAAAATATGCATTAGACAAAAATTGACCATTTTAACCATTTTTAAGTGTATAGTTCAAGTGTACTTTTTTTAGTGCCAAAAATGTCATTCTTTTATAAAATAACAAATATACTGTGATCAGGGAAGGGGTTGTTTTTACTAGAAAGTTAAGAAGGTGTTACTTTTTTTGAGTCCCTAACTTTGTTTCAAAATACAATACTACTGGACTAAGAAATGCAGGAATCAAAGAAATACTGCCTTAAAGAAGAGTTGAGATTTACAGGGTTAGGATGGTCAGGGGTGGAAAGTCATAAGAACAAGCCAGTAGAAAGAGGAAGGTGCAGGGCATTTTCAGGAGTGTGCCAGATTAGAATTGCTAAAAACAAAGTTCTCTTGAAAAGGAGCAGGAATTAAGTTTTGGTCCATTTAAAAATATTTAACATCTAATAATATTTGGTTCATAGTAGAAATTCAATAAATAATTGTTAATTGAGTGTAGTGAAAGCTTGAGTCAGAGTCACAAGAGCCAGAAAATAAAGTTTAAATTTTATTTTATGGACCAGAGTTTCCCAAGAGATGTACCAAGAATAGGCAGCCAATGTACTAAGCTATGGATCACCTTTCAAAGGAGTCAGGCAGAAGCCAGGGCATCTGGTTAGCTCTAGGCCAGGTATGTTTTAGTATGCTATACAAATATAACTGTCTATGGATGTCATTGGTGGAAGAAAATAGGAAGCAATGGGGAACCACTAAAGATAATTGAGCAGTGGGGATATAAGATGGCAGCAATATTTCCAGGAAGCCTATTGCTATGGTTTTAATGTTCATGTCCCCCAAAAATTCATATATTGAAATCCTAACCCCCAATGTGATAGTATTAGGAGGTAGAGCCTTTGTAAAGTAATTTGATCATAGGGGCAGAGCCCTCATGAATGGGATTAGTTCCCTTATAAAACAGACCCCAGAGAGGTAATTTGTCCCTTCTACCTAAGGGTAACAGTGAGAAGGCACCATCTACGAGAAAGTGGCCTTCACTAAACACTAGATCTGCTGGCACCTTGATCTTAGACTTGCCTCCAGAACTGTGAGAAATAAATTTCTGTTGTTTATAAACTACCCAGCTTACAGTATTTTATTATAGCTGCCCAAACAGACTACATCTATTAACCTTATGATAGAGCTGGGTCCCAGGCTCAAAACTGGAATCATTGGGACAACGGGTCTGAAGGTATTTATTATAGACATTTGCCAATTCCCCAAATTTATTTCTTCTCCCCAACTCCACTTTTTAATAATACCCTAAAATGTTCCACAAAATGGCCTAGGTGCAATTGATTATATCCTCAGCCCCATAGGTGAGCCCTGATTGGCTTAAAACAACTAGCCCCTTTTTTCCCCAGGACCCACAGACATTGGTTCAGGAATGGGTGCATAATCCAGTCAGGGATTTTTTTTTTTTTTTTCATGAGAACGCCTAAGAAAAAGATTCTTATATTTCTCTCTGAAGTTGAGACAGAAAGTATGTACCCCTAAGGGCTGTTGGCAGCCATCTTTGGACTGCAAAGGGAGAGCCTGAATGAGAACAGAGGAGGTGCAGAGGAGAAATAGTGAAAGCGAAACTAAATCCGCGTGTCCACATTTAAGCTATAGACTAAAACCCCTTCACCTCTTACCCCCAGACTCTCCAGTTAATGCTTAAATTCCTGCTTCTGCTTCAGCAAGCTTGGGTCTTGTTTTCTTTTACTTGCAACTGAGATTAAAGTGATCCTCAGAATAAGGGGGAAAAGTGGGCCCTGGTGGTAATCTAGCACTCTGGGTAGAGAGTAGCTATTTAAGGGAGAGAAAAGAGGGGTCTAGGTGGCCACACTGAAGGGACTAGCCATCAAGTAATGAGGGTGGCATTGGCATGAAAAGGGAAGGGCTGGCTCTGAGCTTCAACATGAAAGAAGTGCACATGAAAATGGTTTCTGTCGTGCCCTCTACTTTGGTTAATTCTACTGCCTTCTCCTCAGGGATGATGAAGGCCCCCTCATCCCCACAGAAATGATGCAACCAGGTGGCTGGATGAGAGATGGAAAGTCAGGAAAAGGGAAAGTTTGCTTGAGCAGTTACTAGGGATAAGAAGAGGAGGCTAAAAAAGAGGGGAGGGTCCAGAGTGATTGTGAACATTTTTGTTACACACACACACACACACACACCATGGACAGAAACCTAGAGAACAGGACAGCATAATATAGTTGCTAAGAATAAGCTAAGAGTTGGTTTCTCAAGACCAGATACTAGTTCCAAAACCCACGAATTACTTACTAGCTGTCTCAATTCACCTAAGCTTCCCTTTCTTGTCTCTAAATGAGCATGAAAGTGCTACCTTTAAAAAATAACTGAGGCTCCCAAAATGTAACATAGGGAAGCCCGTAGCAGTGTGTCTGGAAGGAGTAAGCATTCATTATTTGTATTTATCATATAAAATTAAGATAGAGGAACACAGGAGGACGGGAGAGGGTGAAAATAAAACACTGCTTTACTTAGATCCTGACCCTCCTCAGTGGCAACTATGAGTATTCACTTTGTACAGAAGTAGCACTAAGGCAAATTAAAAGAAAGGCTCACGTTTCCTCCTAAAGAAATGGTTTTTGAGAAATGCCAATACCATTTACTCAATGTCCTCTGTGCTATGCTATTCTCTAACAGAGCCACTTAGTAAATGTGCGAACTGTGCTGACAACACTTGCCAACTTTCAACATGGAGGAACAGCAGGGTCACCTAACAGAACAAAATCTTAAATCAAAATAATGCCAGAGCTTTATTTCACATGGTGATGTGTGGCACTGCTCTTCACAAAATCAGGGCACCCCCGGCAGGACAGGGCCAACTAGGTTAGGGTGTCCTGCCCTCACTCACCCGGCAGGGCTTGGGATGAGCTGGACGTGACTGCTGCCGGCATTTCTGTTCAACCCTGAAGCCTTCCCTGCAGGAGACCGCCAGGCAGTCCGGCTGGGAAGCAAATCTGAGAAACAAAGAGAGACCAGGCAGAAAGCCCTTGAGACCAGGAAGGAGAGATGAAATTTTGGTTTGGCAGAGACACCTGGTACCCGCTCTTAATAAATAATAGGACTGTCTGACATGTATAAGGCACTTTATCAACAAAAATAGTGTCATCTCCATAAGCCACTCTATTGGTGGTAACAAATAATAGCCCCAGGCCTGCATTATCTCCTTTAATATTCTCAACATCCGCTAAGTGCGTCTTATCACCATTTAAAGAAACCGTGACTCCTAGGGTTAAAGTACTGCGGTCACAATGCGAGTGAGTCCAGACTTGACCCCAGACCTTTGGGCGGGGTTGGTGGCCGAGGCCCCCCCGGCGAGCCTCCGGGCCGCCTGCCCAGCCTGGGGAGGACCGCGTGGGCGGGCCGGGAGCGCAGGTGGCTGCGCCCCACGAGGGGGCGGGCTCAGCCGGCCAGTCCCGCCCGGAACCCCAGGCAGCCCGCATACTCCTCCACCTGCGCGGGAGCCCGCAGCAGTGCGTGCAGCGGAGGTGCTCTGTCTTCCCTTTGATCTCACGAGCCCGGCGTCCCGCAGCCCGCGCCCCCGCGCAGCCCGCCAGTCACCGCGCTGCACGCCCAGGGTGCGCCCTCTGCCCTCGCTGGGACAGACGGCCCCGCAGCCGTCATGCTGCCCGCCATCTACACGGTCCTGGCGGGGCTACTGTTCCTGCCGCTCCTGGTGAATCTCTGCTGCCCCTACTTCTTCCAGGACATGAGCTACTTCTTGCAGGTGGCCTCCGTGGCCCGGCGAGTGCGCAGCTATGGGCAGGGGCGGCCGGTGCGCACCATCCTGCGGGCGTTCCTGGAGAAAGCGCGCCAGACTCCACACAAGCCTTTTCTGCTCTTCGGCGACGAGTCTCTCACCTACGCACAGGTGGACCGGCGCAGCAACCAGGTGGCCCGGGCGCTCCACGACCACCTCGGCCTGCGCCAGGGAGACTGCGTGGCGCTCTTTATGGGTAATGAGCCGGCCTACGTGTGGCTGTGGCTGGGGCTGGTCAAGCTGGGCTGTGCCATGGCGTGCCTCAATTGCAACATCCGCGCGAAGTCCCTGCTGCACTGCTTCCAGTGCTGCGGGGCGAAGGTGCTGCTGGCCTCGCCAGGTGAGCCCTGAGGACCGCCTGCCCTGGCACCAGGGCTTCTCCGCGCCTTGACTAACCAGCCACAGCGTGGTGTAAGGGGCTCGCAGAGGGAGGTTCAGATCGGAACTGGAGGTACAGAAAAAGGGGTTGGCAGTATTTGCTTGAATCGCAAATAATGATCATTTAGAACCACCTGTCGTGGAAGCTGATTATGTGCTAGATTCTGTGTTGAGCACTCTAAAGGCAGTGTGGCTTTCAATCCTCACAGTGGGTAGGGTTTATTAAAGGACTTTTACAGATGAGACCACTGAGATACTGAGAGGTGAAGACTCATGCCCAGCCATCTGTCTCCAAAGTCCAAGCTCTTAATCAATACTTATAATATCTGCATTAAAATGCAGAGGGTCTTGAGTGTGAACTCTAGTGGATCCAGAGGGTCTCTTCTTACCTCTGCTGCTTGATTAGCTGTGTGATCATGGAAGAGTCACTTCTCTCTGTCCCTTGGTTTGCTCCTCTCTAATGAGGCAGTCTTCAATGTTGCCTCCAGCTCTAAAGTGCTGTTAGCATCCCTAGATCTTGCTGCAGAACAAAGGCGACCCCACCTGATCCCCAGAGTGACGATATTGGGGATCCACTGCAGAGCCCTTGTGAGCCACCACCACATCTATAACAATAGTGATCCCTTCAGTTCTGTAGTTACCTCCTGCTACATTTCAGCCAGACTCGAAATAGTAACTTCATGCTAAAGTGATGACAAGGCCAGGAAGCGGCAGAAGACCTGTTACTCACAGGGCTGATGGCTTTTCCGTCCCAGAGAGCTTGTCTCTGCACTTGAATAAGGACCAAGGGTTCCTTCTCTCAATCAGTAAGAAAAGGACTACCCAGGTGTGGGCTGAAAGACCTGAGTGACAGAGTAGGGGTCTAAGGAGCCAAGGAGCCTCAGCTTTCTAGAATGCATTTCGGTGCCAACCCCTATGGTAGATGCTTTTATTACCCCAGGAAATGACATATCACTACCCTACCACCACCACCACCATGATACATTTGAGAAAACTGAGGCTTAAATTCCAATCTAGCTCTATCCAACTTCAAAGCCATGCTCTTTCCTACGTCTTTTTTGTTTGTTTGTTTGACAGGATCTCGGTCTGTTGCCCAGGCTGGAGTGCAGTGGCATGATTTCAGCTCACTGCAACCTCTGCCTCCCTGGCTCAAGCGATCCTCCCACCTCAGCCTCCCAAGTAGCTGAGACCACGGACATGCACCACCATGCCCAGCTAAATTTTTTTTGTTATTTTTGGTAGAGACAGAGTTTCACCATGTTGCCCAGGCTGGTCTCAAACTCCTGAGATCAAGTGATCCACCCACCTTGGCCTCCCAAAGTGCTGGAATTACTAGTGTGAGCCTCTGCGCCCAGCCTCTTTCCTACATCTTGTTGTCCTCCTCTACATGGATGTAAAGTGTAAGTGTGCTGAAAGGGATCAAGCGTTCACTTGCTCTACCCCTTCATTTCATAGCTGGAGAAACTGAGGCAAGCTAAGTGGGTTACCTAGTATCACAGAAAGATAAAAGGTCAATTCACTTGTGAGAAACCAGGTAGCTTACACACCTGCTTCATGTGGCATGAAATAAATAATCCAAAAAATACAGGCTTTGTATAAAAGTTTAGAAGCAGAAAAACAAGTTTAGGCTGCACACAGTGGCTCAAGTCTATAATCCCAGCACTTTGCAAGGCCAAAGCCGGCGGATCACTTGAGGTTAGGAGCTCAAGACTAGCCTGGCCAATATGGCAAAAACCCTGTCTCTACTTAAAAAAATACGAAAATTAGCTGGGCGTAGTAGTGCACACTTGTAATCCCAGGTACCTGGGAGACTGAGGCAGGAGAATCGCTTGAACCCAGGAAGCAGAGGTTGCAGGGAGCCAAGATCACACCACTGCACTTCAACCTGGGGTATAGAGCGAGACTCTGTCTCAAAAAAAAAAAAAAGAAAGAAAAATTTAAAGGTGGCTACATTATTTGGAAGAGAGGGTCCTTTGAAGAAAATTCCCATTAATTTCTAGTTGTCTGAGAAAAGCAAAAACTTCACTACTTTGTAACTAGAAGACTCTCCTAAGCCTATTATTCTACTGGCTTACTTGGAGGGAAGTTATTAACACAATGATCTTTGTACCACTTCAAGAGGCATTTAAATCTTATTTATCTCTTTAGTATCCCAGGCCCCCTGAGAGGAAGGTCACAGGATTTGGAGTTTTGTTGACAAAGAAGCTCAGGATTAAATGACCAAAATACAGTTTGGTTCTATAATAAAGTCAGAATTAAAATTATAACCAGATACCCTCTTCCCACCCAGGCAACAGTTCTCTCTGCCATAGAACTGTATATTTACATGGAGAATATATTGAAATTTCTACATTAAAATCAATCTCGAACCAGACTTTCTAGTGGACCTAAGGTACTCTTTGGATAGTCAACTGACTTTTGAGATAGGCCACATATTTGAAAAAAAAAATCAGTTTTTCCAAATCACTGAGATACCTTTGCACATGAAGCAGAATAACAGTCTGGCACAGAGTTGCATGTTTACTAAACATGCCCTTGGAAAAATATGTTGAATGGACCGATTCTTAGAATTCTTTGGTGTTAGAAGGGATCTTTTAGATATACTAACCCTATAATCCTCTAACTTTAATGAATGTGTTATACTTCAAAAAAAATGTACAGAAGAAACTTTAATAAGCCTAAGAATCACCTGGGAAGCTTACTTTTAAAAACATTTCTGTGGCCAGGCACTGTGGCTCACTTCTGTAATCCTAGCACTATCGGAGGCAGAGGAGGGAGGATCGCTTGAGCCCAGAAGTTGGAGACTAGCCTGGGCAACACGACGAAACCCTGTCTCTACAAAAAAGTATAAAAATTAGCTGGGCATGGTGGTGAGCACCTGTGGTCCAAGTTACTAGGGATGCTGAGGCAAAAGAATTACTTGAACCCTGGAGGTCGAGGCTCCAGTGAGCTGTGATTGTGCCACTACATTCTGGCCTGGGTGATAGAGTAAGACCCTGTCTCAGAACAAAAACATAAAATTTCAGAGCTCCATCCCCAAAAATGCTGACTCAGTAAGACTATGTTGGGGCCCAGGAATGTGTATTTTTGTAAGAAGCCCCACCCCAACCCCAGGTGATTTTGAAGTATATGGTCTGAGGACTAGGCTTTGAGGAAACAATTAGTCTAGTTTCCCGTTTTTCTTTTTTGAGACAGAGTCTCGCTCTATCACCGAGCTGGAGTGTAATGGCACAATCTTGGCTCACTTCAACTTTCACCTCCTGGGTTCAAGCAATTCTCCTGCCTCAGCCTCCTGAGTAACTGGGACTATAGGTGCATGCCACCACACCCAGCTAATTTTTGTATTTTTAGTAGAGACAGGGTTTCACCATGTTGGCCAGGATGGTCTTGATCTCTTGACCTCGTGATCTGCCCACCTCGGCCTCCTAAAGTGCTGGGATTACATGCGTGAGCCTGGCTTTTCCATTGTTTTATAGCTGTATAAACAAAGGCCTAGAGGGATGATATGGATTGCCCACGGTCACATACATAGTTAGGAACAGAAAGGTAGAAATAGAACCCAGATTTTTTTTTCTCACAAGGTACTGTGTATTCTATCACACGACCTTGAACATGATACATAAATGCAAGTTTGATTCCATACTTTGAATTTCAGCCCAGAGCTTGTGGGCTCGTAAGAGCTCCTGAGCTCCATCTGTCAGTCAAATTCTGCAGTATATGTAAAGGACCAGCACAGAGGCATTTATCATGAGGACTGATGCAGTTGTTAGGAATTTAGGGGTCTCTATAAAACTGAACAGGACTCAACCCTATCAGGAATTTCAGTACTCAATTACTCCTTCCAAATTTACTATAGTTTCAGAAAGTCAAGACTCACAAACATTTCCCTGAATCAAGCAGCAGCACTGTTTCCCAGAGAATATGATTTTCTCTGTGTTGTACATTTCAGGATCATTCTCCAGGGCAGGGTATGATCTAGGTAATCACATGGAAAAATTGTCTTCAACTATATGAACTGTATCAAAGTTATAATTAATAAAAGCCAACTGGCTGAGCTGGTAGTTTTTCACACAACTTCCCAAACACAGAATACAGGTAAAACAGGAAAACATATTTAATTTCACACAATATGGGATATTTTACAAAAACATATCAAAAGAGGCCTGAAATAGTACATTTATTCTGTTCCCATTTATCCTAGCATTAAGACCATCATTAAACTAGCTCTTCTGGGTAGATAACCCAAGTCTCCTGCAGGTCCCTTTATCAGCTCATTGGCAGAGTCTATACTGCCTGGCTCAACATAGCCATGCAAGGCTCCCACAGTGTAGGTACTATTTTATACAGGCTTTAGCAACAGATAAAGATACTCTCTGTTGCAAAATTGAGTCCCAGGTAAGTTGTAAAATGTTCCAGATTGCCTTTGACCTGGTTTTGCAAGTTTACAGAAAACAAAATTAGACCTTGAAACAATGTGATAGACGAAAATGCTTACAACAACTTTCAAAAATACTGCATTGTTAAAAGCTCTAAGACAGAAGAATTTCATTATAAAACAAGTGTTGGGACCAAGGATAATCCTTGTCATCCAAACTTTGGTGATTAGATTGAGAAAAACTGATGGTACAACAATACGATTATCAAAGCAAGAAACATTTAGAGGGAAGGGAGGCCACACACACACACACACACACACACACAAAAAGGAGAGAGTCCCAACAAGGTACAAGCTGGTTTTCTCTCTGCCATGATGGGATGGAGAAATAAGAAGATGAATTAGTTCAAGAATCTTACCGCCCAGTAAAAGAACTAAACAGCATACACAAATGATTGTGACACCCAGGAAAATGTGCTCAGTGCGCTGGGAGAGCTGCAAATGCTGTAAGAAAACAAGCAGAGGTCCAGAGAAGGCTTCTGGGGGGCACCGACTACTGAGCTGGACAAGTTCAGTGGGGGAGGGGGCATTCCAGGCAAAAGGAGCACCAGAGGCAATTCTGATCAGGTGCTTAACACAGTGAGATGCTTCATTAAAGGGTATTGCAATGTAAGAACAATGGCAGGCTGGACTTAAATAACAGTCATTTTTTAAGCTGTTTCCTGAATGGACTCAGGAAATGGGAAAAACAGGGACTCAGAGAGTCCAAAGCATGGCCAACAGCAGTGGCCTCACTTCCACAGAAGGAAATATTTAATTTTCTAATGCCAACTTTAATCCAGTATCAAGGCACAGAAATCATCAAATCTCCACTATTCTCACCTCTTTGGGCTGCCCAGGGAGTAACTTAGATGAGTTGCTTCAATGAGCATTGACTGTCTAAAAGTCTTAGAATTGTCTCATCTATATTTGAATAATTCCCTAGTAATGCAAGAGTGCTCTTGAGAATGAGACCTGTGAGGCTGCAAGGGAAGCAGACTGGATAGAGGGAGACATTGAACTCTAATACAGTCACAACAGAAGCCTCTCTCAGCAGATTCTCTAATCCTAAGGGGACTCTGAACCTGGGATGCCCTTCAGAGTTGTCCCAAATTAAGGGAGGTAGGCTA
>PVKP010031655.1:0-26735 GCA_004027715.1 Plecturocebus donacophilus | reverse complement strand
GCAGCACTGTTTACAATAGCAAAGACTTGGAACCAACCCAAATGTCCATCGATGATAGAGTAGACAGGGAAAATGTGGCACATATACACCACAGAATACTATGCAGCCATAAAAAACGAGTTCGTGTACTTTGTAGGCACATGGATGAACCTGGAAACCATCATTCTCAGCAAACTGACGCAAGAATAGAAAATCAAACACCGCATGTTCTCACTCATAGGTGGGTGTTCAACAATGAGAACACATGGACACAGGGAGGGAAGCATCACACACGGAGGTCTGTCTGGGGGAACTAGTGGAGGGACAGCAGCGGGTGGGGAATTGGGAAGGGATAACATGGGGAGAAAAGCCAGATATAGGTGATGGGGAGGAAGGCAGCAAACCACACTGCCATGGATGTACCTATGCAACAATCTTGCATGTTCTTCACATGTACTCCAAAACCTAAAACGCAATAAAATATATATATTTTTAAAAAGACATTACTAGAAACTAACTTCAATGGGTTGAGAAAATATTTTATGCAACTCTCCTAAGAGTTATTAATCAATATACCCTTCCCTTGCCCCACTTTCCAAAAAATACCTCAATGACATTATCACAGAAGTTATTTCTATAATATGCCAATGGACCTTTAAAGACTAAAACCTGGTTAATTCAGGGAGTAAACATCAAAAGAATGAACACAGGAAGAGAATACTGATCATTAGGGGGTGAGATGGACATTTTAAAAAATCTTCTAATTGTATAAGTAATAAAAGTATATTGGTCATATTTATTATATATAAAACAACACTGTTTATAAGGTAACAGGTTATATGTAAAAACAAGTAACAATACAGAACTAAGGTTCTCTCACAGAATCTATGTCATAGAAAACAAACATACTTATTTGATAACATCTCTTTCTGTAGCATGAGAAGCCTAAAAATTTTTATTCTGTAATTTTATAACTTTTAAAATAACTAAATTGATACCTTGTAAACTATACATTACTGTCATACTGACTATTAACCTAGTTCATACTATGGTATTTTTAATTCATTTTGAGATTAAAAGTATTGTACAGGCCAGGCGCAATGGCTCACACCTGTAATCCCAGCACTTTGGGAGACCGAGGAGGGAGGATCACCTGAGGTCAGGAGTGAAGACCAGCCTGGCCAACATGGTGAAACTCTGTTTCTACTAAAAATACAAAAATTAGCTGGGCATGATGGCACGTGCCTGTAGTCCCAGCTACTCGGGAGGCTGAAGCTGGAGAATCACTTGAACCTGGGAGGTGGAGATTGCAGTGAGCTGAGATGGCACCACTGAACTCCAGCCTGGGTGACAGAGAATCTGTCTCAAAAAAAAAAAAGCATTGTATACTTTTAAAAATGTTAAATCTGCTAAGTTATAATATCAAGACTTCTTTGACTCATAGCTGAATAGTTCATATTTTAGAGAAACTACTATACCACAAACACAGTATTTTTAGCTTTTCTCCTTTCAACTGTGACGAAAACACCTCTAAAGTTAAAGGAGGTTAATGATTCATTAACAATTATATATGTTTATAAAAGTGTGGCAATTTCTTGGTCTATTTAAGAACATTTATTCCTTAGTATTGTATTACTCTTCATAAGAGCCTCTGTTACATTTAATGAATAATTTTTTTTTCACGGAAAGAAATTATAACAAAATACACACATAAGTGATATTACATGGTCTAGAGTACTCCACCAATTGCACTTTTTGACTAAAATAAAGCAACAACTGACTAATTATCTTACTAGGTAAAATCCAGACAATAAATCACAGTGGCCATCTCACAATTTTTGATGGTTTCACACAATAGTTCTCTTTATGTGGTATCTTATTTCAAGGTGATCTCACAGAATCAAATAGAATAACATTGAATTTTTTTTCTTTTTCTTTAAACTTGCAAAATGATAAATTATTTAGGTTCACAAGACTATTACTTTGAGTAGAGAGCTGAAGAAAACATTAAAATTTTCATTTTTCTATTTGTTTCAACTACAGTTGACCCTTGAACAACACAGGATTAAACCAGCTGGGACCATGTACATGAGGAGTGTTTTCAACCAAACACAGATCAAAATTACAGGATGCAGAACCTTCACAGAGGGAGGGCTGACTACATGTGGGTTCCGCAGGGTGACTGCGGGCCTTCAGTATGCATGGGTACGGAAGTCCTGGAGCCAATCCTCTGCATATACAGGGTAATCAGTATTACGAAGTAAAAATACCAAGTAAATTTTTTTTTTCTTGAGACAGAGTCTCGCTCTGTTGCTCAGGCAGGAGTGCTGTGGCATGATCTTGGCTCACTGCAACCTCTGCCTCCCGGGTTCAAGTGATTCCCCTGTCTCAGCCTCCCAAGTATCTGGCATCACAGGCACCTACCACCACGTCCGGCTAATTTTTGTATTTTTAGTAGAGACACAGTTTCACCATGCTGGCCAGCCTGGTCTCAAACTACTGACCTCAGGTGATCCACTCACCTCGGCCTCCCAAAGTGTTGGGATTACAGGTGCGAGCCACCACACCCTGCCACATGACGTAAATGTTAAGTGGTCATTTATCAATCTGACAAAAACAGTTCTAACTATACATTTGTAAATGCCGTAGAACTTGAACTAAAAGACAGACTTGGAGGGTGGGCAGTCAGTCAACAAGCTTCTGCACTCAAAGGTGTCCTGAGAGCTGCTGTTCAGAGAGAAGAGCTGCTGAAAAATAAAACAAGACACAGTCTCTGACCTTGGATTTACCATCTGAAAAAAGTAGGCATAAACAATTCAACCCATTAAGTCTGTAGAAAAAGCAACGTATTAAGAGCTCAGGCCGGGAGCACTGGCTCATGCCTGTAATCCTAGCACTTTGGGACGCCGAGGTGGGAGAATCGCTTGAGCTCAGGAGTTATGAGGCAGTTTGCAATCACCTGCTAGAAGAATTGAGAAGAATTTAGAATAAGGATGGACAAAGAAAAAGCCATGCTAATAGTATGACAGCCTAGTACATCAAAAGAACTGCCAATTGGGAAGTCAGCTGCAATTTTTAGTTCTGGATCTGTCCCTATTTTAGCTGTGTAAATTTAAAACAGTGACCTGATCTTTTTGGGTCTCATTCATTCAGTTCAACAAGTACTCACTGAGCATCAACCACTGCCAGGCAATGTTCTAGGCTCTGAAGACACTAGAGTAAACAGAAGTCCCCTGCCTTTGTGAAGTTTACTTTGATAAACTGTACTTAATAAATTTAAGAGGAAGTCATGAATTGAAAGTAATAGCAGGAAAAGTCCAAAACTGGTTTCTCTACTTCTGTTAATACTATCTTGCTTTCATAATTAATCAAACAGCATCTACCAGAGAAATCTCCCCCCAAACACACTGTACTGTGTGACTGTGTTCTAGGCTAAATTCCCAGGGATCCCCAAAGGCACATTTAAACCTTTTTATCTGAGACTCACGGTCCTCCATGCTCTGGTTCCAACTCCACCTTTCTAGCCTTATCTTCCAAAATTCTCTTTTGTGAACTTCATGCTCAAAGTAGGTCATTTGATATTTTCCCAAATATACTTTTCATATCTCACCTTTTAAAACTTGCTCAAGTGCCTCTCTACCTGAAAAGCTTCTCCTGTAACTTGTCCATAATCCAATCTGTACTTCAACAGACTTAAGTATCTTCTTGATATAACACTGACTTTCTGAGCAATGGAGAAATAAGATCTAGGTGATGCCCAAGCAAGATAATTTGTCTTTTTGGATTAAAGAGAAAAGTTTAAGGCAGGAAAGTGAATGAAGATATTAGAAACTATGATTGGGATTGCATTATAATAAACAGATCTGAAAACATCTGGTTTGTAGAGTCAGTAGTTCTTGATTACGGCTTGAATATATACTTAAGTGGAAAGGAATTAGTCTAAATGGACTCAAAATTACATGATTATGAATAGGATGATAAAGAGCTTACTAGGTAGCACATAGGTTTTCAATAAATTTATGAATTAATTTTCCTTATGAAATCAGTAAATTCCTAAAATAGACTGCAGTTAAATATTACATATTTAATTCTTATTTTATAGAAAAACATTTTTACACTAATCACAACTAAATACAACTGAAATTCAGTGATTAGAGTTAAATATCCTTTAAAAAAGAAATAAAGTACAATACTAGTTAATAACATCACAGAAATATATAAATGGGTTTGAGCTCTTACATTTATGAGAAGTAGGGGCTCTGTGTTAAATAGCACATGAAATAATGTTATAGGCTGTTGTTTACCTTAGATACCGTGCTTTATTTAAAAAAAATAAAATGTTAGAGACAGCTAAACACCACTATCATCCCTCCCATCTCTCTCCTTTATTTTCTTTCTTTCCAGCCTTTCATAGGCAACCACTAGTGTATAGCTGGTATATATTTTCTCACTCACGGAACTCTAGTATTCTACTGTGTACTTCAGCTTGCCATACTAAATAATTTTCCCCCTTGAAAAAAGCAGATTTATTTTTGTGACTGACGTATATTTTGGTAACGTGGATCAGGCTCTAAGACACTGTCATCGCATGAGATTATGGCTAAATCATAAAAAATAAACTATCTTAAACAGGTAAGTCTAATATACATATAATTATATTCTATGTTAAGCCATAAAGAAATAATTCAATATATTGTTTCAAATGTACCTTTCTTTATTCAATTTTTAGGTACTCTGTCCTAGGGTCATGATGATGATCTACTGTTTTATCAGAATTTAGAACTAGTTGTCTTGTTTCAGAGTGTTTTCATTTTCACACTGAAGAGAGTAATAAAATCTTCAAGTGGTCTCCTTCCAACAAGGTACCTCATTAGAGTTTAAAATACACCGTAGGCATTTAGAAGTAGGTATCCTGTTATTGCTAATTGAGATATTCCTGGAAATGGGGGCTGGAGATGAATTTTACAAAAAAATACACACGGAGATTATTTTTAACTGAAAAGATACTATCAACTTTCTTTTCTAATAAATATACTTTTAAAATCTTGAGTATTTAATTCTATTCATTCTGCCTCAACTGAGACAAATACTTTAAATTTAAAATTCTGACGCCTAGCTTCTGAAAAACTAAAATATTAATCAGTATTAATGATTAATATTAATAGATAAATAAGCATTTGAATAAATCGGGTGTTTATACTGATACCTGAGCATGAAAGCAAATAATCTTTTCTTCTATTTTTGAAAGACTTTATACCTTGAATCTCCTATTCCTAACTAGAAGCACAGAAGTGAAGACTGAGCTTTGCTTTTGTATGAAATGTAATATGCATGAAATTTAAATATACTTTAAAGAAATCAAACATATTATCATACATTCACAGACCTTAGTAGTTTAAAAAAGGCTACGAATCTTGTTTAAAACAAACAATTGCACATTAAAAATAACTAATGTATAAAGCCTTAGATTCTGAATTCTCAAATTTAATTGTTCTACCCATTAAAGACACCATTCTGGTTCAGCCCTTAATCATGACACATGAAAGGGGCTATAATGTATTGTCACTCAACTTGTATAAATTCCAGAATTCACTGAGATGAATATTACTGCTTTCAAAGTGGTCAACACAGGAGTTGTTGCTTTTTTCAGACGACAAAGTCATTTCTCAATATAATACTGAGAAATTTCTCTTCTGAAAAGACCTCACAGGCTTTTATCATTATATTTTCTGAATATAATTAACTGCGGTAAATACTCTCTCGGGAATAGATCTAATTTTTTGAAATAGCCAAATGCTGGTTAGTCAAGCCTGTGAAGGAAGGCAAGCAATCAAACTAGTTAAATTAGTATTTCATCAAAATGAGGAATGCCTATAATAACAAGAACTATTTTTATCTGTGACCTGGAAATAAACTCAATTTCAAAAAAGTAGATTCAAAAAAGTTTTGGTTAATGGTACTATAATGGAAGATGGGAAAAGCAAGAATCTATTCATAATAAGGACAACCCCCTTCATTTTTAGAATCTCTTACGACCAAATACCAAAAGTAGTAAGCATATGGAGTCCACAGCACAACCAATTCCTTGGAAGCTTACTTTCCTTGGTGAGTTAGCATACTCCTGTTTTCCTAGGATTTCTCTGCAGAGGATGCTGTTACTTCTTATTCTTTAGGCAAGCTGCATTCACAAAAATACCACAAAAAGTACAAATATCTACAAAAAGAAAGCAGGACCATGTATGTAAAAATAAGCGAATCCAGTACCAAATGTAAACGACTAGTATCTATTTTATTTGTTCACATTGTTTAATTTCTTTAGTTTTTTGTTTGTTTGTTTGTTTTTAAGAATTGTGAATCAAAGAATTAAAGAAACTCTATAGAACTTCTACAAGAAACTATGCTGTTCAAAATCATTGAACTGGTTCACTTCCCTCCTTTCACAGGTAGCAATCCAGAAAAGTCCAGTGACTTTTCCAAGGTCACACCACCAGATAAGTTTGCTAATTTACCTGACTTCCTAAGCAGAAGATTTTAGCTGACCAAAACTATAAAAAGACCACCAGTAAATTAGCCTTAGGCACAAAGGAGTAACACAAACATAATTTATCATTTTGCCAGGTTCAATAAAAACCATTCTGATGTGTTAATATCCTTTAATAGTAAAAACATTAGCCATCAATTAAATAAACAAGCCATTAAATGGGGAATAGAAATGTCAATAAAGGCATCATCCATTAATTTTCAAATCAATGATGCTAATCATTGCTATATATTAATCAGGGAGTGGACATTAGCTATACCATAGATGATCACACTTCATAAAAAGTCTGAATTAAAAATAAAAACAGGAGAACAATACAAAACATATATTGCCTCAATAAGCACTTGTTGATAAATGATTTGCCTTGAGCAAATATGAAAATCTTTGTAACATCAAGTGGTTGCAATGTTTATGAAGAGTTATAGAATGGCATATTTGTATTCTACAACAGGAAATAGAGCTTACATGTAAAGCAAAATTTAGGACAAAAATCAAAACCAAACCTAATTTGACAACTACACTGGATGCAGAATTGAGTAATGAAGAAAGACAAAGGCTGGGTGTGGTGGCTCATGCCTGTAATCTAACACTTAGGAGGCCAAGGCAGGAGGATTGCGTGAGCCAAGGAGCTCAAGACTAGCCTAGGTAATATAGTGGGACCCTTCTTCTACAGAAAAAAATTTTTTTAATTACCTGGGCATGGTGGCATACACTTGTGGTCCCAGCCATTGCGGAGGCTGAGGTGGGAGGATCACTTGAGCCTAGGAGTTGGAGGCTGCAGTGAGCTATGTTCATGCCACTGCACTCCAACCTAGGTAACAGGGCAAGACCTGTTTTCGAAAAAAAAAAGAAAAAAGGAAAAAGAAAAAAACGAAGGAAAGAAGGAAGGGAGGGGGGAGGGAAGGAAAGATACTATGATTTAGGTATTTGCATGTCTGCATCCAAACTTCTCACTAGCAACTGACTTAACTGTTCTATAACTCATTTTCCCTGTCTTTAAAATAAAGATCATAAAAGTATTTAACTTCATGAGTTGTTCTGAAGATGAAATAACATAGAAAGGGTTTAACCCAGATGCTATATTTCAGTAAATAATAAATGTCAGCCTTGGCTTATCTTCTTATAAAATGTAGTTTGGACTACATAATTTTGAAATTTATCTTCAGTTCTAAAAGTCTCTAATTCTATTCATTTTCTCAGGAGAAAGTAAACTTGGTTTTTAGAGTATTGTGGGGTATCTGTTCTTTCCTTTTCTTTTTTTTTTTTTTTGAGACGGAGTCTTGCTCTGTCACCCAGGTTGTGGAGTGCAGTGGCGCAATTTCAGCTCACCTTTCAGGTTCACGCGATTCTCCTGCCTCGGCCTCCCTAGTAACTGGGATTACAGGTGACCGCCACCACACCCAGATAATTTTTTTGTATTTTTAGTAGAGAGGGGGTTTTTCCATGTTGGCCAGGCTGGTCTTAAACCCCTGACCTCAGGTGATCCACCTGCCTCGACCTCCCAAAGTGCTGGGATTACAGACATGAGCCACCACGCCTGGCCCAGGTGTTTTTGTTCTTAAGGTGAATGAAGACGGAGCAAGAGAACAGAAATATGGAGTTTCTTTTCCTCTTCTCCTAGCATTCCTCATCTGTAAATCTCTCAATGGCAAAACGTTTACCAGTCCTTCCAGCATTCCTCACCTATTAATCTTCTGGTAACACAAACATGGAAGGTATACTGATTGTTGTTCTAAATTATCATCTTAAAGATTATCTCTTCCCTACTTTAGTCATCCAAAGATAGTTGCATTAGAAATGATGTTTATCAGTTTCAAAAAATACTAAACTGGCTGGGCACGGTGGCTCACGCCTGTAATCCTAGTACTTTGGGAGGCCAAGGCAGGCAGATAACAAGGTCAGGAGATCGAGACCATCCTGGCCAACATGGTAAAACCCTGTCTCTTCTAAAAATATAAAAAAATTAGCTGGGCGTGGCAGTGCACGCCTGTAATCCCAGCTACTCGGGAGGCTGAGGCAGGAGAATTGCTTGAACCCAGGAGGCGGAGGTTGCAGTGAGCCAAGATTGCACCATTGCACTCCAGCCTGGGTGACAGAGCAAGACTCCATCTCAAAAAAAAAAAATTATCAATGTGTATACATTTCAAGTTAACTGTACATGTTAAGTTTACATTATATTCGTACTTAAATTTACTGTTAGGCTTTAATGAACTTCTTTTAATTGTGGAAATGAACTTCTCCTCATTGCAGAAATTAACATTTTGCTTTACCTAAAGACCTAACACTTACTGGAACTTAGCTACCCCGAAATCTCATCCAAGAGAAAATGCAAAGAAATGGGGGCATTAAGCCAAAAGGTCTTCAGAGAAGCCAAAACTAATGATGTTAATAAAATTAGCTGAGATGAGTCCTTACTCAGAATCTTTCTGTTCTTATTTTATGCGTAAATTCCAACAATAACAACAACAGAATAATCTGTTGTTTGACAACAGAGCAGTAAGAAGTGAAAACTGACAGCCTGACAGGACCATTTAGACTGGGGATACTCAGCCTCAACAGCTCCTGAGTAAACGATTATATTTTAACACAGAACTGTAAAATAACTGATGTTTATAATGACCTTCTATACCATGAAATTAAATTATGTTTAGTGTACTCATCCAATAAGGATTTGAGATTTATGGAATAACTATTTTCTTTTTCTTTTTTTTTTTAATTTAAGACCGGGTTTCACCATGTTGGCCAGGCTGATCTCGAACTCCTGACCTCAAGTGATCCACCTGCCTCGGCCTCCCAAAGTTCTGGGATTACAGGCATGAGCCACCGTGCCCGGCCGGAATAACTATTTTCTTAGCATCATGCTTAGTGCTGGTATGTAAGGATGAATGAGACAAGGTGGTTTTCTGAAAGAACTTGTCCCCCTAGTGGGGGAGAGAAAATGTAAACAAATAACTATAGTATAATGTGTTAAGTGCTCTAAAAGAAATTAAGTATCAGGTGCTAAGGAAGCATGAGAGGAGAAGGAGCCAGAAAAAATGCCAAGCAAGGCCGGGCACAGTGGTTCATGCCAGTAATCCCAGCACTATTTGGGAGGCCAAGCAGGTGGATCACCTGTGGTCAGGAGTTTGAGACCAGCGTGGCCAATAGGGAAACCCCGTCTCTACTGAAAATACAAAAATTAGCCAGGCATGGTGGTACACGCCTATAATCCCAGCTACTTGGGAGGCTGAGGCAGGAGAAGCACTTGAACCTGTGAGGCGGAGGCTGCAGTGAGCCTAGACTGCCCCACCATGCTCCAGCCTGTGCGGCAAAGCGGGACTCCATCTCAGAAAGAAAAAAAACGAAAAGAGAAAAAAGAAAGAAATGCCAGGCAAGTAGGCTCTCGGAAGCTCTGTGAGATGGAAAGAAGGGGCACAGGTAGCAGAGACAACTGGAAATACTGGCGCGAAGGTGGGAGCAGAAGAGCATGGAGGGTGAAGTAGGATTACCAAGGGTCTGATAAGATGCAATTCAGAATGACAACTGTGATGACAGCGTGGAGGCTGGATTACAGAAAACACAGGCAGAAGGCAGGGCAACCCGAATAGAAAGCTAATAAAAGAGTCTAAGGAGAGATGAAGAGAGCCTGAATTTGGGCCCTGATGATTGGAACACAGTGGGAGGAATGAGAGAAGTTATACCTCATTTTAAACACCTTTTGATCCAATTTGTTTTTTAAATACATGAGTTTTAAATGAATAAGTCCTTTCTCATCAAGAAAAGGTGGCTCTTTCCTGAAAGAACTATTTTTGGTGATTTTGAGTTCCTGAGATTTTAGTGTTACATAATTCATAGCATGATGATAAGGAGATAACTCCAGTAGAGTCTGAAATAATATTTTAAGTATTTTGATAATGGGCCAGTTTTTTCTTTCATATGATAAAAAGATTTATTCTTAGCTCCCATTAATTATAATAAAAAAGAATTCAGTATAAAGTGAAGCATAAGCTAAACGTCAATCACTAATGTTTGACAGCTTTGCCTAGGAAAACAAAAATCTTGTATGCAGCACTTAATTGCTGTAACTGGAGTTTCCAAAAAGGTTAGATCTTGTACTGTGTTTAATAAAACTCTTCCTCTTATTGAACAATACTTGTTCAAACATTTAAGCAAGAATTCCATTTTATTGGAGTTGATATAAAACACATCACAAGGAAAAATCTTGGCCATAAAGTTAAGAAATATAAACCATAAATCTTATGGCTTTGTTTTAACTTCATAAAGGAAGTGATGACTCCAGAACAGCAGCAATGAAACTATTAAAACTTGAATAACTTTCAAGTAAACATACTTAGGCACTTGTTAAAACAAACATTATTCCCACTGCAAAAATCGACATTGGCAAGTCTCTCCTCCTAATAGCTTAAAAACAATTTGAAAAGTAGCAGAATTGTAGCTTCTTTGCAAAAAGACTAATCATCGTCATTAAAAGACCCTTAAAAGCAAATACAGAACGGTCAGTCAACCTGATCTCCTTAATTTTTAATGAAGGGGTATTTCCATATAAATCAATGTACGATATACACTTATGAAAGAAACTCTAGCTATCATTAAAAAGAAACTAATTTTAATTTTCACCTTCATTTCAATGATCTACAATCAGAGGAAACAGTATCTGAAAACAGAAAGAATATGATAAAGCCATAAGTAAAAACGTGTAAGTGATAAAACAAGCAGGGTGGCTGTCATAAAATAGCCAAATGGCTTTTTCCACCTCCATCAAGGTCACTTTACTGATGATGGGCTCAATAAGATGATAATGCATTTAACCACTTTCCTTGCATCTGACTTCGACCTCACAAATCCAAACGGCCTTGTTTAACTATCCTGGCCTTTCAGCATTTCCCTGAACAAAGATAATTAAGGAGATGTACTGCCCCCTACTATCACAGGAATTGAAAGCCAAATAAACTTTTAAGAGCACAGCCAGGTGTCTACTCCACTAAAGTACAACTTTGAAGCAGGAGGTAAAATGAAATAATGGTTAAATAATTATAAAAGGTTAACAATGTTAAATTTGTTATAGAAGGTAATTTTGTTTTATTTAAAAGAAAAGGCATAAAAAGGGTTCCAGATTACATTTTACAGGTCTCTAGACAGCAGGTCCTCTCTCTCCCTGCCGGAAACAGTTTAAGGCCAAAATAAAAAAGGCGCTGGGCACAAACTAGAATGAAAACAATTCATTCAAACTTTCTCACCTCATTTTAATTTTTTACAAATTTTAAGTTAGTATATGTAACTACAAAAGACTAAAGTGTTTTTTCTACGTTAGTTCCATGTTAGTCATTTTGTTACACTTTATAATATATTCTGCCTCCTTAATGTACAAAACAAGACTTGTATATCAAACACTATTTAATATTAAGTGAGGGGACTAATAACATTAAAGAGAGAGACTGTTTTCCTTTTAAATACTATAGTATGTGGTTTCCCAAATTTAACTATTATTTAAATGTGATATGCCCACAAATATTTGTGTGTACTTTTCAATTATTCTTCTTCCCTTGTAAAATGAATTTACTATCACGGTAACATAACATCTATGGCATAAACTGTTTCTGGGAAACCAAAAGGTAGTTGTTAAACAATAAAAATTAAGAGTAGATATTTCAAAACTGAAATACACAGGATTTTAACTGAACAGCTGGGTTGGTAACTAAAATCAATGTATAAACAACAATCCTCAAACAACTGGTTTCTTAAATATGAAAATACCATCCTTTCAAACCTGCTATATATACATATATTTATACATATGTATACACATGAAAAATAATCTCTCTACTACACATACTGTTATTCTTTATAGGGAAAATCAAACTTGGACATATCAGAAGACAACGTATTCCAAATACCCAACAAAAGAACTCAATTCAGGTTAAAAGTCCTTGTGCAAAAATGAGTATTGGAATAACTTTTCTTTTTTCTCTCTCTTTTTTTTTTTTTTTTTTTTTTTTTTTTTTTTTTTTTTTTTTTTTTTTTTTTTTTTTTTTTTTTTTTTTTTTTTTTTTTTTTTTTTTTTTTTTTTTTTTTTTTTTTTTTTTTTTAGTTATTTCCCTTAACCTATCGTAATTGACTACCTTTTGGGCTGTGGAATAACTTCTCATCTTAGACACAACTCCAACCGGAGTTTCACAAATTTTATTTATTTCATATTATCTATTGATAGAGGTATCTGTAATACCAAACTGATAAATCTAAGCGTAATACATTTCTAACATAAAATATCTCTTTTAGAATAAAGAAATAAATGTTATTTGAGCTTAAAAATAGTCAATGTTTAAGGATATGGATTCACTTCACATGATTATACCCAAAATAGGTATAACTTAAAATCCATATTTACATGCTTTAGATTTGTCTAGATCAAACTGATGTTGCAAAAATTTCGCTAATGATCCTTATTTGAACATTTGGGAATCCTCCTGCTCCTCTCTCTTCCTCTAGTAGCCTTTATCATTTCATTCCTTTCTTTCTGCCCAGAAATTCTGCAGCTTGTATTTGTGGCTGCAGTTGTATTAGCTAAGAACCAGGCCACTGGAAGATCTAACCATTTGACCACAGCTACTTAAAAGTTCTGACCTAACCCATAACAGTACAGTTTACTACACAACCCCCTCCAAACCCCCCCCCACAAACAAATCTGAAAAAAAACTTTTGCTCCTAATAATTGATTTATTTACTTTCTTCACTAAACCACTCTATCTCCTTCATGGTACCACTTTTACAACATTCAAATATCCTTAAGGAAGAATATCCTATTTCTCAAGTGTTAGGTGCTAAAGCACTCACATCTATGGTAAGACAGAATAATTACAGCCATCCTTTAATATAAACTACATATCTGTATGTGTGCATGTATACATAAAGATTTTCACAGAGTAAGAAATCCATTAATAAAGCATTAATATATCATATTAGTGTAAAATTTAAACTTTCTTTAAATGAGGAAAAGTTTCTATAAAATAACTCATTTTAATAGAAATTTAAAACAAATATATTGTCCTCTATCTAGCGTTTACATCTGGATTGCTAGAAAAGTGGCTTGTTAAAAATCTTTATTCACCATTGTTTAAAGTAAAGCCTACCAAACAAAATAAATTATAAACATAAAGAACTGATGTTCCAAAGCCCAGACTCTTAATTGCTGATCAGAGCTGAAAACAGATCTTTTATCTCCACTAATTGAATGAGTCTTGTTAAATCTTTTGAAATGAACTTTAGAAAATGCAAGAATACAGCTCAGAACAGGTTCTTTAATTTGGGTCATTTTCTGTTACTTGCAGTAGTGACGGGTGCTTAGCAACGCTGTTCTGGTGGCCCTTTTAAGGAAATGAATACCTGAAATACAGCATTTTAATCTATTTTACAGCATTAATTATCACGATCACTGTATTTAGACAGTGCCTCCTTTGCCACTTGCCTACATTATGAAAGAAAGGAGTCCCGTGAAAAATTGAATGTATTATTCCAGATGACAGAAGATCCTGTGCACCCCTTTCACCAAGTAAAAATATGTAGGAACATAAAAACTAACAGTAAATAGAAGCCACAAAAACCTTTAGTTTAAATGTTTAGACAAAGATAGTACTCTGAAAATCAGTGTGCAGACATCAGAAGAGTCCATGCTAAGTCGCTTTTCTTTTTCTAAATCTTCGAGAAGAATTAAATTCTATTATGCCCCACACTAGGCCACTGCTGTCTAAGAAACGTGACGCAACAGCCAAAATGTAGTATGATTTTATTTGGTAGTTAAAATCTGCTGAATACTTTAAATATTTACCTTTTTTATAAAAGAGGGCTTTTAAACGAGAAATAATAACAAGAATATCATTTGAATTGTGGCCAAGTTATTCACTTCTTATCTATTACAATATGCTGCAATGATAAACTACTAGGAAGGCAGGAAAACAAGGTAAAATGCAGGGCTACCAAGTAGTTTCTAAGAAATCAAACTGCCATTTCATACTCTGTAAATACGGCCATTCACGTCTTATTAATGACCAATATCACAGGTTAAGAAACTAGTCATTAAAAACATTTGGAATACGCCTTTCTATCTTTTCATGATGCCAACTGTCATTGTTAAAAGTACAACTCTTTTAACTTTTTCCTCATAATTAAACAATTCATTTTAGGTATCACGTCCTGAAGAAGGAAGGTGCCGCTCTTCTACAGCACTATTCCCCTCTATCTTCACAGCTAACAAGAGATCAAGTGACTCCCTCTTTGTCTAGAATGTACCCTAATTTCAGTCTTTTATAGCCAATTTTTTAAAGCCTTTTAACACTTAGGCTCTAAAGATGAGAAGAGAAGCAGGTGAACCACCTGCGATCATATTTTTAAGTTTCAGTCTATCAGTTAATGTATAATCACCACCTCTTTAAATTAAACATACTTTACAGCGATCTCAAATTCATCATCACATTGTGTAAATCACAGTATAAAATGAGATAACACCAACACTTCTCAAGTGTTTTAACCTCTTACAGCAAATGGCCTCTGCTTGGAGTTTGGTGTTTTGAACGTTGCAGTTGCACTTTAATACGTTGGAGTCCGCTGGAAACAAACAAAAAAAAAAACAGAATGTGGGGTACAGACCAGTACATGCTACACTAAAATATCTGACTGCGAGGGAGGCTTCAGTTAGCTGATTTCTAAATGCCTTTTCTGGGTATTTTCAATCCTTTATTAAGGACTACTTTAACAATTAGCACACAGGGGTCTCTGGATGGCTCAGAAACATTTAAAACCAGAGAACAAAAGGTTTATTTTAAAAATGAAAACCTTGGCTTGTACAACTCCAGACGTGAATCTGCTTTCAATTACTGAAAGTATTTCCACTTTAGTGGAAGGGGATCAAATCTTCAACTACACCATCTTAAGGCACTGAATTTGATTGTATTAGGCTTTCAGAAGACAGAATGACTTTGTGACACAGGCACATACAGCTGTATGTATCATTCATAAGATATTCCAGAGACAGACGCCAGTGCAGGGGGGAGAAAATGTGACTTTCGCATTCCCAGAGCCGCCACAGATCTGTTTTGTTTTACCGAAATACACACATCAACGGCAAGTGCTTTCTACTTTAACAGACACAGCACAAGTTTTCCCAAACCACGTCCAACTATTTGTGCACAGGAGTAGCCTGCAACGAAGCACAACTGCAAAGTTGAATTTCTCGGAGAGACTGCTCTCTCAAGCCTGACAAAAACCACACGCTACGTATTTCGCAGGCAAGACTGCTCGTTTACTGAGCAAGCTTATTTTGTACTTTTTCCCCATTAAGCAATTAGTATGATGGATTTTAGTTAATGGAACCAAAGGGCTGATTAATTTAAGCTCAATGCCGATTTTTGCACATTTCAGACATAAATTATCCAAAATCACTATTGCCAAGACTGGCTCCCAACGAATTCGCAAAAGTCACCGAATGCAGGCGAAAAGGCAGCTTCACCTCACGGATTAGGACAGCACTACTCATTTAAAAAAATCCATCTAATTAAAAATACCGGGAACAAAAGACTCCATCCTCCCCGCGGCTACCTGCCCCACTCCGGGTGACGAAGAGTCATCGAGAAAGTTCAGCCTCCACCTCTTCGAAATCCTTAAACGTGGTCCCTCAGGGGTTAAAAAGCCACCTCAGCTCAGATGCGAATGTCGCCTCCGCACCGATTCAAACCCGCGCCGAGCCTCCTCCCATTCCGACACCACCGGGGAGGAGAGCGGAGCCGCCGCCACCACCGCCGCGGTCCCCGGAGCGAGCGAGCGACCCCGCCGCGCGGTGGCCTCCCCGGGAGCCGCGCTCCGCCAGCCCGCCCCAGCCCGCCCCAGCCCGCCCCAGGCCGCCGCCGCCGCTCACCCACCTTGCCGCGGCGCGCCCTCGCTGTGGCCTTGCGGAGCCGAGCCCGGCGCTGCCAAGGTGCCTGGGTCTGGAGCGTATCGTGTTACAGCGCCTGGCTCCGGGCTCGGGCTGCGCGCGGCGGCCAGACATGATAGGCTGAGGCTCCTCTGTTTACACCCGGCCGCCGAGGGGGCGGCGCGCCACTTAACCCCTTCGCGCCGGGCCGCCGCCGCCGCCTGCCCGCCCGCGCCCCGCGCTCCCGCCCGGCCGCCGCCTGACGCCCTCGCGCCGCTCCACACACGCGGGCCGGGGCCTGTGAGCAGCCGGGCCGCCCGCGAAGACGGGAGACGGCACTGAGAACCGGCTCCCGGCACGCCGCGAAGACCCCGCCGGGCGGCAACCTCCCTCCACACACGCACGCCCCGAGCGGCCGCGGGCAGCGGCGGTGCTCTCCGGCGGGGCTTCGCGGGCGGCTGTGGATTCCGCCGCAGAGCTGCTCTCCGGCGGCGCTACTTTCCCGTGGGCGCAAAAGCATCCGTCTCCCAACCCGTTCAGGGATCCCGACCCCTGCTCTGCCACCATTCATGCGTCCCGCATCCGAGGTGTCGCCTTCACCCACACGCCCCACGTCCCCGCGAAACTCGGCCCTCCAGCTCGCGGACGCGCTGCCGGCGAGGCGGGCCCGGCGGTACCTCGAGGGCAGGAGGGGTCGACGCCAGGGCCCCGAGCCTGGCGCCCGCGGGGCGTCCGCAGCGAGGGTGTGGGTGTCGCTCGTGAGCGCGGCAGGGACCGGCTCAGCCCGCGCTCGCCCCTCGGCCGCCGCCTCCGCCACTTTCTCGGCCCCTGGGCGGACCGGCCCGTGGCGAGGGCTGCTCTGCGCCCGCGTTCCCGCAGCAGTCGCGGACCCGTCTTAACGCTGAGGAGTCAGTGTCGTGCCCCGGGAAGAGAAGACGGTCCCCCGGGGCTGAAGGCATGTGTGCAAGTGGCCCAAGCCACTCTCCATGATGTGCCAGCGCTGGACAGCCCGGATCCGTAATGGCTAATGTGGTGGTCTAACTAGCTTTACTTTTAAATAAAACATACTTAAATATTGCAGCACTTAAATTTTTATTTAAAAAATTGTCTTTTTCCCCACCAGATCCACTATTATTATTTTTGCATTGCCTCCAGTCCAACATTCCTCCTTCTAATTTCTCTTTCTTCTAGAACATTCCATCCCTCCAGCCTCTTCCTCCATTAAACTGAGCATTTAATGACTGAATGTGCCTGAATTTTTAGATTCACCGGGACTTTCTTCCAATCCCTCCAAACCTCTCAAGTATTTTTATAAAGAAACAAGAAAGAAAAGAAGTACTTTATATCAGACTACCAATATCACTCAACTTATCTTTATCAGCTCTCATTCCGTATTTTAACTACCTTCGAAGTACAGACTCAAAGCCAAAAATTAATACTTTGAGAAAGGAAGAATCAGTGTTCTCTTTTCATTTATCAATAAGGTTAGCAGATTGCAATTAGGATTTCTCTCTTCCCTCACCTTCTTTTCTCCAGTAAAGACAAAATGCTTTCCTCATTCCCATGATTCAACAATAAGAGTAATTTCTTTATCTTCTTGAACATATTACCTGTACCTTGAGTTTTGTCGCTTTTTATACCCAATGCTACAGGAATATGAATACAGCTCTGCTACCTCTTTGTAGATACTTTTCTTTCTCGTTTTCCATTACATCTGAGACATCCGTCCTCATACATGGAAATATCTGATGCCGCTCAGGGTTTAAGCAGTCTCTACACCTTAGTGTTCTTTTCTGTCACTAACTCTGGCTCTTCTAAAATTGTGTCACAAACACATTCTATTACAACATCACAACCAGCCTGTCTATTCCTCCATTAATGATGAATATATTCACCCTTTAATTGGGATACTATGAAGATACCATAGAAATTATTTAAACACAAGGCAGTTATTTAAAATTTAGACATTCCTTTGACACTGTATAAATTTTGAAGTTATCTCAGGGTTTTGAAATTCGTTCTCTTTAGTAAAATTGGGTCAAAAAATAGAACAATAGGTATGTTGTCGGGCACTGCAAGACTTCTAAGTTCTTAAGCAAATATCTTCCTTAAGTCATAATATTTTGAAAAGGATCATTTCACAAATCAATGCTACGAATGTGTCTTCTGAGGGGAGCTGGGGAGGGGTAACCTGAAGTAATTGCAAATAAACACCATATAACTAGGGCAGAAGATGTTGTTCAATTGGAATCTTTGAATAATTAAATAGGCAAAACATTATACAGTTAAAATTTGTCAGAAGGCCAGTCGCCGTGGCTCATGCCTCTAATCCCAGCACTTAGGGAGACTGTGGCAGGCAGACCGCTTGAGCCCAGGAGTTCAAGACCAACCTGAGCAATATAGGGAGACTCTGTCTCTTAAAAAAATAATAATAAAGTGGTAGGACCTGGGGACTTGTCTATGCTTTCAAAATGTACTCCCTGATTTTTGACAACCACAAATTAGCAGATATGGACTTGGACTAGAACGCTCAAATGCACATTAATGGAAGAATGAAAGGTTTTAAGATCTTAAATAAATCATTGTTTGGGTCAAGATGAATCTCAAGATGACTGATACTTTGGAATGCTCATTTCCCCAGTTGAATGCTATGTAAATTGGTAGCATTTATTAAAATTTCCATTTAAAATGCAAATTAGATACAAATATCACATACAGGTTAGGCAACATTTTATATTGGACTGTACTGGAATATTCTACATGTGTATCTAGTTCCACCTTCTCTGAATTCAAAACTGATTCCAAATTAGACAAAGATAGCATCCCTTGAGAATAATCAAGGATTTATACTGAACGAGCTGAGCAGTAGCAGCCCATGGGCAGAGGCAGAGGAAGAGACATGGTTTTAAACAATTTCTGTTGTTGAAAAGTGAAGGATGGTTTCCACATGTCTTCCCAAGAAAAGATACACAGTTTTGTGGACACCCCCATCCATATATCAAATCAGTGCCATCTTTTTAAATACAGGAGTCCACTGAAGAGTTCCACAGACATGTAATAAGGCCCACATTCAACTTCTATTTTCTTCTGCTATAGTTTGCCATATCAATGATGTCAGAGATAATTAGCATTATGAATATTGCCTTTTATAATTTAGGCAATGCTTGTCTAAGATCTGCGGAATTCCCCACAGTTCCATGAGCAGACACCATCAAATATGTTGAATTATGTGGCTATTTTATGTTGTAAATGAATAACCACATGGAATCATACTTGCAATATGAAATGAGTTTTACTTAAAACTGAATTTAGTTCTTTAGGCATAAAAGCCAAATGACTGGATACCACAAGGAAGATTTTTAAAAATGCATGAACCAAATCAAAGCAAATTGTATTACAAAAAAAAAAAAAAGTCCACAAATGAGCTGTTACTTCAAACTGGCACCAACTTAGCTTCATGTTAAGAGTGCTTTTGACCTCTCTGTTTAAGCCAAAAACCTTGAAGAAAAATCAAATTGTAACCAACACTGAGATTATTACCTTTCCCGATAATTATTAAGCACAAAATCCATATTGTCAGAGGTGCTATTACAAAATCAAAATCAAACATAGCTATGCTAAACATATGATTATGATTAAAGCTAACACTAAGCACTTCATTTTATGACTGGCAGCTGATACATACAATTTGTACTCAATTCTCTAACCACATATGAGAAGGGTAATATCATCCCATTTTACAGATGAGGAACTGGAGCGTACAGAAGTTAACCATGTGCCCATACAGCTGTGCTCTTGCTGCCCAGGCTGGAGTGCGGTGGCTCGATCTTGGCTCACTGCAACCTCTGCCTCCTGGGTTCAGGTTAATCTCCTGCCTCAGCCTCCCTAGTAGCTGGGACTACAGGCCCGCACCACCATACCCAGCTAATTTTTGTATATTTTTAGTAGAGATGGAGTTTCATCATGTTGGCCAAGATGGTCTTGATCTCCTGACCTTGTGATCCGCCCACCGCGGCCTCCCAAAGTGCTGGGATTACAGGCGTGAGCCACCCAGCCCGATCCCTTTTTTGTGTGTGGTGGGGGAGAGTCTTGCTCTGTCACCCAGGCTGGAGTGCAGTGGTGCGATCTCAGCTCACTGCAACCTCCGCCTCCTGGGTTCAAGCGATTCTCCTGCCTCAGCCTCCTAAGTAGCTGGGATTACAGGCGCGTGTCACCACGCCCAGCTAATTTTTTGTATTTTTAGTAGAGACAGGGTTTCACCATGTTGGCTGGGCTGATCTCCAACTCCTGACCTTGCAATTCACCCACCTCGGCCTCCCAAAGTGCTGGGATTACAGGTAGGAACCACCGCATCCGGCCTATATATATATATTGAGATGGAGTCTCGCTCTGTCGCCCAGGCTGGAGTGTAGTGGCGTGATTGTGGCTCACTGCAACCTCCACCTCTGGGGTTCAAGCGATTCTTCTGCCTCAGCCTCCTGAGTAGCTGGGATTACAGGCATGTGCCACCATGCCCAGCTAATTTTGTAGTTTTAGTAGAGATGGGGTTTCACCATGTTGGTCAGGCTGGTCTCAAACTCCTGACTTCAGATGATTGGCATGCTTCAGCCTCCCAAAGTGCTGGGACTACAGACGTGAGCCATCTTGCCTGGCCTATATATATATATTTAAACCTATATCAAAGAAACTGTTACCAAAATTATAGCACACTGATATCAACTGGTAATAATACTCGTATGTTAGTTAGATCCTGTGAATAAAATTGTAGATGTTATCTTACGTTTTGCCAACTATTTTGTCAGTAGCACATAACTTTCTAACAGCTATGTGGACTCTGAGATAAAACTATAAGCTGACATAAAACTATATTTAAAATCACAGGTCTTTATTCTCCAATAAAGTTCAATTATCATTTACATTGGAACAGAAATAAAGGTTTGAAAACAAAGTCTTGTAATAAAGGCCAATTCATAATTTTTCACAGATGTCTACAGTAAATCTAAATGGCTAGTATAAGAGGCGATTCTTTCTTCGATTTATCCTATGGAAAAATCCACCCACAATAGTGATATTTATTTCACAATAATAAATGACCCACATCTGAAATCATTTCTAAAGGTAAGTTCTCTTTTTTACTTTTAAAGGTGTTTAAATTATTTCACTCCCCAAAATCAAATGCTCTGTGGAATGTGATATGTGATGAAGACTCAGGACTCTTTCTTTACATATCAATCATGTTCACTGTGTGCCAAAGCAATGGTCCTTAATGCCCTAATTCAGATGACCTTGGCAAGAGCCTACTGGGTCCTCTACAGCCTGGGCGGGCAGGGAGGAGGAGGAGGCAAGACCTGGGTGTGTGGAATGAGGTCTGGAGTCCAGGCAGGGGGCAATCAAGCAACGTACTGTATGCCAAAGGCTTAGTGAGCCTCGGCCCTGTCCTGGCGACTGTCCAAGTAGGAGGGAAGGGGTAAGGCAGGGACATCATTCCTACCTGGTGGTGAGAGCAGGAGAGGGGCAGAAGGGCAGAGCTTCAAGGGAAATCCAGATGGCCAGCAAGAGTTAGCTGGGGCTAGGGAAGCCAGAACTGAGCACATAGCAAGAGGTGAGGGCCCAGCCCCAGTCAAGCCAGCAGGTGTCCAAAGCAATGTTAGAAGACAATCTATAGTACATGGACGTATATGGAAGCCGAGTTTTATCAGTAACCTCCATAACTAGGGAAGGACAGAAGTGGCCAAGCTGGAGGGAGTGCTGCTTGTCCCTGCAGACAGACTAATTCCTAGGCCCACCCAGGGATGGCAGTATTTGCCTATGCTTGGCAACTTATTGGGGTTCACCTGACTTTTAGGCTTTGGTAATTGGAATACATTTTGGGGAGTAGTTTGAATGTATTCTTTGGCAGTCCAAGATAAAGAAATGGAAATGTGATTAACAAAACTGATTGAATTATTTTTAATGATGAAGCAAATTCTTCCATCTGGACTGTTTGTTTCCAACCATCATTCCAGTCACTTATTCCCAAAACACTTGTGCTGGTTCTCAGGCCGGTGTGGTGGCTCATGCCTGTAATCCCAGCACTTTGGAAGGCTGAGATGAAAGATCACTTGAGCCTAGGAGTTCAAGACCAGCCTGGGAAACATGGCAAAACTGTATCTGTACAGAAAATTAGTTGCGTGTGCTGGTGCATGCCTGTGGTCCCAGGTAGTCTGGAGGCTGAGGCAGGAAGATCACTTGAGCCTCAGAGGCGGAGGTTGCAGTGAGCCATGACCATGCACTGCACTCCAGCCTGGGTGACACAGCAAGGTTCTGTCTCAAAAACAAACAAAAAAAATCAAACCAGCATTTTTGTTTGAATGTCAAAAAGCTGGGCAGTCTACCTTTGAAATTAAATGCATTACTGTAAGTATTTTGTTTTGTTTGTTTAGACACCAAGAACTGTTCGCTGGTAACTAGTGCAGTGGTGTTGTCAGCCAGGTAGTTAATCTACAGTGGCAATAGCTATGCATAGGTCAAATCCTTTATGCAGTGGAAAAAGCACAGAAATCACACAAACTTTGATATTAACCTTTTACAATTTATAATATCAACCATTTCAAAAAGAATCCACATGTATTAAGATATTTTTGCAGTTTATTTAACATATCTTTTTTGACAAATCTAGATAATCAATAATGTATTACTTTCAGGTGTTTTCATGATATAGTCATATAGAATGTGCTTTTCAGGATTTTTTGGCTTTGTGAACATGATTTATGAGTATGCACATATATTTCTGCATCACTGTGGATAGAAGTATATGCTCAATATCTCTGCATTTTAGCTGACCAGTTTCTGCTTGCTCATAACTTGGCTTGGAAGTCAGTTCTTCCATTTAGCCTTGCCTGAGTCACCAAGAATAGTTTATGGGTCCCTCTTCTGCATTCCCGTTCAACTCTGTAAATATCCCTTTCTTACATTCATAACACTATATTCTGCTCCCTGTGTACATGTCTGTAGCTCCTTCCAAACCATGAAAATATGAGCACAGGGACCATTTCTTTGCTGATTTCTTAAATTTGGCATAGTGTCTTGCACAAAAAAGACACTAAATAAATGCTGGTTTGGGGATGAGTGGATGGATGGATGGAGGAATGTATGAATCAACGAAAATGAAGAATCCAGATTTTAAAAACTGCTTGCTAATTAAAATGATTTTTTCCTATGTAGTACACTATTCCATAATTATTGTTTTTTCTCTGTCTATCTGTCTGTGACTCTCTCACATCCTCTTAACCTAACATAAACTTCTGGAGGGCAGAGGCTGTGACCTAATGGCATCTAGCACCATTGATAGTTCAAGGTTGTTATTTTAGAAAAAAATGCATAAATATACTTTTTCTTTATAAAAATTACAGGATTATAAAACTGAACATAAACTTAATACATGATCTAATTTGGTGATAGCCTCCCAGATCTGGCTTAGGTATAATCCAATCTAAATTACACCACACACAGATTAATTTATTTGGTTAAAAAAAAAGTGCTACCGCCATACCCATTCCAAGTAATATGTTACAATGTTTTACATTGTTTACTGAGGGCAATTCTATTTTGAGAGTCTCTAACTTAAGCAGCAGAGATAACTATGGGGCCCTGGGTTTAATACCTGGATGATGAAATAATATGTACAACAAAACCCCCAAGACACGTGTTTACTTATGTAACAAACCTTCACATGTACACTCAAACCTGAAATAAAAGTTAATAATCTCTAAAGCCACAATTTATCCTCAATGCTTTCACGCTGTCTTCTGCAGAAGTGAGGAGCAGCTGATACCCATATTTTCAATAAGGACCCTTCATATACTTAATGATAATTATTCTTAAATCTTCCCTTAAAATCCACATTGTCAGGCTAAACTCATTATTATTATTACTACCATTTCCTCCTGGGTCTGTTTTTCGTCTCTTTCATATCTTAAAGGCTCTTCTCTGAACTTCCTCTGTAGGACTAGGGGCGGAGGTAGATAAGAACCACCACTTCTGAGTCATCAGGCTCTAGATCTAGACATGTAGGCCCAGGAAGAGAAGAAAGATCTATGGTAAGACAAATGGCTTAGAGAAAGGACACGAAGTGAAGTGAGCATTGCTTTGGCTATCTGTATTTAAAGGTGCCCACCAGGAGTTTGGAACTGGAAGGAGGGGATTTTGTTCTGTAATGCAGATTTACTAACCCAGTTCCGTAACAGTGATACTTAGGACTCTCATAAGCATCTACTCTAGATGAGATTTCAGAAGCAATGAGTACATGAAGACGCAATGAGCCAAGCTTGAATCTTGGTGGATGCTTAGGGGGCAACAAAGAGGAAGTTCACCCGCTGGGGAGACAGAAGACACCGTCTGGGAAGTTAAAGAAAATCTGCAGTATAAAACGAAGAAGCCCCAAGTAGAGATTTCAAGAATTGGGGCAGGGAATGGGGTGGGTGATGGTTAGCAAAGATACATGTTACAGATTAATAATTCTAATGATTAAAGAAAAGGTCTTGAAATTGGCAGGAAGAAGCAATTTTCAATCTAAAGGAGAATAATTCCAGCAGAATAATGGGGTGAATGTCAGATGTAATGGGTATTGAAAACCAAGTGGATGGTGGGGAAATGGAGACAGCTAGTTTACACACCAGTTTTTTTCTCTAAAGCTTGTAGATTTGAATTCCCCTCACATTTATTGAATGCCTATTATGTGCCTGAAACACCTTAGGTTCTTTCACATGAAATGCCTTGTTTAATCCTCACAGGACACCACTAGATTAAAACTAAACTAGAAAACTGTATTTCCATTATTTAACACCCTGTAGGGAAAAATACACAAATTCTTTTAGGCAGATTTCTACCTAGGGTCTGTCTTGGTTTGTAAAAAGCCAATGTGCTTAGGGTCTTGCTAGGGGCAACTTCAGCAACTTAAGGGAAATCATACAAACATACACAGTGAGTAATAGAAGAGAAGAAGAGAGTTCTCTAAAAAGAGAAGGGAAGAGAAAGTAGAAAACAGAGTCAGAGGCTGTCAGGTAAAGAAAACTCGGTTACTGTCTAATCCTGGGGGCTTTCAGCTTCAGAGTGATAGCAAACTTCACAGCTGTCTCTGTACAGAGGGAATTGAGTCTTGAAAAAGATCTGGATTCATTGAAAGGCAAAATAAGGGCATCTATTAACTGATGTTGAGCAAGTTAAACATAACTCCCGAGGCCATGGCAAACTAAAGATCTTGGCCACAAAGGCAAGTGTCCACATGTAGATTTTGACACCGGACTATCCAGATGTTTCAGAGCCTATCTTCCTTGGTGGCCATTTGACTGAAATAGAAACCACTGTAAAAATATGTAGAACTATGTTATTTTTGGCCAAAGGCCTTTGCAGGATTTTCAACAAAAGGTTTGTACAATGTGATCATTCAAATGAATTTTTAAAATGAAGGCAGAACAAGTTAGTACTTTAGAATTAATTTCATAATGTTACTCATTAGATCGATATATCACTATGTCACCTTAACTACAGAGTCTATGATAGCTTCAGTCCAGATGATATAAGCAGCCAGCATTAAGTACAAAAGTTCTCAAAATCACGTACAAGTGTATGCTGAACAATTGCATCTTTTTTGGTTGTATTCTACGGTGGTTGGATAAATTTATCTTCAAAGAATTTCTGGCAGGGTTTCATAAGGATGGTTGGAATGTGGAATTTTCTAACGAATAAAAATAGTTAGGTCAGTTTGTGATTAACAGCAATTTATGATTAGTGAGAAATGCCTTAAATTATTTCTAGGCATCTATGTCATAAAAAAAAAAGCTTATTCTATTGCTTGGTGATTATTTGTACCAACTTTAATAAAAACATGTAGCATCAGAAAAACACATGGCTAAAACTCAGACAAGCAGGTATCTTTTTATGCTTTAGATACTTAAATAAGCATCACTGCAATTGATGATAAAAATGAACTTACTGTAAAATAAAATAATTTAAAAGAAACAAAATAGCTTAAATAGTTTGCACATTGAAGAAGCAAAGAAACATCATAGCTCACCCTTCAGGAATTTCTCTACTTCTCTATAAATTCTACAGAAATCAGGAAACCTGGGTTCAGGATATGGTTCTTCTGACCAGCTGTGGAACCTTGGTAACTTTTAAATTATCCGGGTCTCATTTTTTTCCCTCTAAAAATAAATCTCTCAGATCATGTGCATCCTTTAAATGGCCATCCAGGAGTGTCCCCTAGTTTCTATACTGTCTTAGGATAATAGTTTTAGGTTGCTTTATTTATTTAGAGACGGTCTTGCTCTGTTG
>PVKP010031654.1:0-26752 GCA_004027715.1 Plecturocebus donacophilus | reverse complement strand
AGACTCTGTCTCACCCCATTCTCTCCACATCCTAACCTTCCCTCTACTGGGCTTTTTTTTTTTTTAATGAGGGAGTCTCCCTCTGTGGCCCAGGTTGGAGTACAGTGGCACTATCTCGGCTCACTGAAACCTCTGCCTTCCAGCTTAAAACGATTCTCCTGCCGCAGCCTCCCAAGTAGCTGAGATAACAGGCACACACCACCACACCGGCTAATTTTGTATTTTTAGTAGAGACAGGGTTTCACCATATTGGTTAGGCTGGTTTCGAACTCCTGACCTCATGATCTGCCTGCCTCAGCCTCCAAAAGTGCTGGGATTACAGGCATGAACCACTGCACCCAGCCCTTTTTTAAAAAAAAAAATAAACAACAGTCTCACTCTTATCCAGGCTGTAGTGCAGTGGTGTGATCTTGGTCTACTGTAACCTCTGCCTCCTGGGTTCAAGCAATTCTTCTGCCTCAGCCTCTAAAGTAGCTGGGATTACAAGCATGCACCACCATGCCGGCTAATTTTTGTATTTTCATTGGAGACAGTGTTTCATTATGTTGGCCTGGCTGGTCTCAAACTCCTGACCTCATGCAACCCACCTGCCTCAGCCTCCCGAAGTGCTAAGATTACAGGTGTATGCCACCGCGCCCAGCCAGATTTCTGGGCTAAGTTCTTTGGCTCAAGCCTACAGGGGACCTCTGCCTAAATATACCTTGATGACAAATAATTTGCTTATGCAAGTGTGTTCAGGCAGTGCTGCTGTAACAAACCCCAGCATTTCAGGGGCTTCTCTCTACTTATTATTTCTTATGTTCTGGTAGTTCTAAGGTTTTTTTGTTTGTTTGTTTTAATTTTTAATTTAATTTTAGAGAAATAAAGGCAGTCTCACTATGTTGCCCAGGCTGGTCTTGAACTCCCGGCCTCACGCAATCCTCCTGCCTCAGCCTCCCAAAGTGACAATCCTAAATTGATGTTTGTGGTCAGCAGGCAGCTCTCCTCCATGTGGTGATTCAAGGACCCAGGCTCCTTCCATCTTGTGGCTCCCTACACAATCCAGGGCCTTGGAATCCTGGGCATTCTGCCAGCAGCCAATGCAATGTGGGAGGAGTGAGCAGAGAGGGCCCATCTACTTTCTAGGGGCCATTCCAGGAAGTGATCACATCTGCTTGCATTCCATGGGTGAGAATTAGTCACATGGTCCATCTCCATACCAACTAGGAATGCTGGGAGATGTAGTCCCCAGATTGGCACTCTTGTCCCAGGAAGGGAAGCAGGAACATTTGGTGGTCACAGTGGGGGTCATGGGGAGGGAGAATGCAGAGAGGAGGAAGTCTCTGCCTCTGCCTCTGCCTTGCCTGGAAGGCAGAGTTCACTGACTCAATGCCTCATTCACTTATTCATTGGAATGCATCCTCATTCATTCATTCATTTGCAAAATTATTCATGAATTTATTCATTCACTCATTTTTCCCATGTCCCATGCACACACTCATCTGTGCACACGCATTCATACACACATCTGCACCTCCTGTAAGACCCATTCAAGACCTAGGGGACTGGGCTGGGTAGCAGGGCCAACCAGGGTCACAGACACACCGTGTGGACAGCTCAGGGGGCTTCAGGCTCTAGAGTCCCAAGAGATCCCAGGGAAGAGGGGAACGTGCTAAGGATTTGGGAAATTGACAACCTGGTTTTAAGGAGGTCTGTCCCTCTAGTATGGCCTGCCTTCAAGGGCCTGGGTAGGTTCTGGGCCTGGGTAGGTTCCAGGATCAGGAAGGGGGAAGAGCTGTGTGCCCTGCTCAGGATAGGGCCTGGGCCGCAGATCCAAGGAAGAGGGAGAAGATGGGGCACAGACAAGGCCACTGGCTCAGGGGCAGGACTGGCTTTGGGTCCGACAGATCCTGGCTCAGATCATTGCCCAGGTTGCTTATGGATCAGATGGCTGTGGCTAAGCTCTGAACCGCCCTGATCCTCAATGTTCTCATCTGTAAGATGGGATGCTGATCCTTCCCTCCAAGGCTCATTGTGGGATTAGAGGTAATCAGGAGGAAATACGATCACTGAAATACAGCAGTTTTCATTTTTAAATTTTTTCATTTTTTTATTTTTTTTTATTTTTGAGACAGGGTCTTATTTTTAGCCCAGGCTGGAGTACCGTGGCCTAATCTCAGCTTACTGCAAACTCTGCTTCCCAGTTTCAAGTGATTCTCCTGCCTTAGCCTCCTGAGTAGCCGGGATTACAGGTGCCCGCCACCACTCCCAGCTAATGTTTGTATTTTTGGTAGAGACAGGGTTTTGCCATGTTGACCAGGCTGGTCTTGAACTCCTGACCTCAAATGATCCTACCACCTCGGCCTCCCAAGGTGCTGGGATTACAGGTGTGAGCCACCATGTCCGGCCTTATTTATTTATTTTTAGATAGAGAATCTTACTCTGTCATCCCAGCTGGAGTGCAGTGGTTTGATCATAGCTCACAGCAGCCTCAAACTCCTGGCCTCAAGGGATCCTCCTGCTCCAGCCTTCCAAGTAGCTTGAATTACAGGTGTGTGCACTGCACTCAGCTAATTTTTATTTTTTTTTTAGTAGAGACAGGATCTCACTATGTCACCCAGGGTGGTCTTGAACTCCTGGGCTCAAGTGATCCTCCCACCTCAGCCTCCCAAAGTGCTGCAATTACAGGAGCCCACCCAGCCAGATTAATGCAGTTTTCAAAGATGTGCATCACTGTCGCTCCTGGGCTCAGGCTGAGAGCGGACGTGGGTCTGTAGGAGACTTGATGTGAAGCCCCTCCAAGTGAGTGAGGCATAGGCTGCTGCTGACAGCCGTCCCTTCCCAGAGGAGGATGACCCCAGGCTGGGATGGGGGCTGGACCGTGTGACACCTTGATGGTGAGAGGGGGTCATGGGGGCGGGAGGGCCCATGTGAAGCTCTAGGCAGAAGCAGCAGAGGCTACAGCCTTGAAGTGTAGCCCCCTCCCCTTCTACATCACACTCCCAGATCTCAACAAAAGCTTTCTTCCCTCACATCCTCACGTCCCAAGGATGTGCACGTTTTAAGAGACCCTAATGAGGGCAATGCTTACCCCGGAGCGATGGCCCCTGATGGTGGATTTATGAGCAACGGAGAGGAGAGTGGAAGGCTGGGAGGGAGGTGGGGTGAGCAGGGGAGGCTGCCGAGTCTGCTCATTTTTTATTAAAGATCTGCTTCAAGGTCAGCCTTGCCACAAGGGACTCCTCAATTTCCCAGGCTCTGCAGAGAGAGAGGGAGATGGGCTGGGGGAGGGGAGGGAGATGGAGAGGAAGAGACCTGGGTGGGCTAGGCAGAGGGGCACAAAGAGAAGGAGGCCGTGTGGTCCACAAGGGTCCCCAATATGATCGGAACCCAACAAAGTGCTGGGCACGGACAGGGCACCAGGGAGATGCCAGAGGGAATGAGGAGAGAAAAAGGAGGCCGATAGCATGGGAACGCTGATGGACTGGGCCAGCAGAAAAGAGTGGGCAGTTAAGGTATCGGGACAGCAGAGAGATCAGGTTTTGTTTTGTTTTGTTTGAGACGGGGCCTCGCTCTATCACCCAGCCTGGAGTGCAGTGATGTGATCTCAGCTCCCTGCAGCCTCAACCTTCTGGGCTCAAGGGATCCTCCCAACTCAACCTCCCAAGTAGCTGGGACTACAGGTGCCTGCTATCATGCTTGGCTAATTTTTGTATTTTTTTGTAGAGACAGGGTTTTGCCATGTTTCCCAGGCTGGTCTTGACCTCCTAGTCTCAAGGAATCCTCCTGCCTTGGCCTCCCAAAGTGCTGGGATTATAGGCGTGAGACACAGCACCTGGCCCAGGTTTTGTCATTCTCAGATAAAAGGCACCACACCCATCATCAAATCCCTCCAGCTTATAACCATGAGATCAAGTTCCCCTGTCTCCCAGGCTGGAATGTAGTAGCCTGATCTCAGCTCACTGCAACCTCTGCCTCCCGGATTCAAGTGATTCTTCTACCTCTGCCTCCCAAGTAGCTGGGATTACAGGTGCCTGCCACCACACCCAGCTAATTTTTGTATTTTTAGTAGAGACGGGGTTTCACCATGTTGGCCAGGCTACCACAATTTAAAAAAAGAAAGAGGGGGGAAAAAGAAAGAGAAAAACCGTATCTTTCTCTTAAAAGAAAGTGCTGGACACGGAGATACCGTTTTGTTTTGTTTTGTTTTGTTACTGAGACAGAGTCTCACTCTGTCCCTCAGGCTGGAGTGCAGTGGCATGATCTTGGCTCACTGCAACCTCCACTGCCTGGGTTCAAGAGATTCTCCTGTCTCAGCCAGAGCATCTGTCTGGGCCAGGCCTTGATACGAGACCCCTGCCCTGTGTCCTCCCCTTCTCCAGTCACTCTCCCTCTGAACAGGCAATCTCTGCTCAGATGGCACTTGGCCAATGAACCTTTTCAAAACATCTGCATATAAAACAGTGTCTCACCAGCCTGGGCAACATAGCCAGTATCTGTTTCTTTAAAAAATAAATAAATAAAAATGAGCTGGGCTTGGTGGTGTACAGCTATAGTCCAAGCTACTTGGAGGCAGAGGCAGGAGGATTTCTTGATCCAGGAGGTCGAAGATGCAGTGAGCTGTGATGGTGCCACTGCACTCCAGCCTGGGCGACAAAGCTAAACTTTGTCCCTGAAAATAAAAAATAAAATAAATAAAACAGTGTCACTGGCTAGGCATGGTGGCTCACACCTGTAATCCCAGCACTGTGGGAGGCCGAGACGGGTGGATCACCCAAGGTCAGGAGTTCAAGACCAGCCTGACCAACATGGTGAAACTTCATGTCTACTAAAAGTACAAAAATTAGCTGGGTGTGGTGGCAGGCGCCTGTAATCCCAGCTACTCGGGAGGCTAAGGCAGGAGAATCGCTTGAACCTAGGTGGCGGAGGTTGCAGTGAGCCAAGATCACACCATTGCACTCCAACCTGGGCAACAGAGCGAGACTGTTTAAAGAAAAAGAAGAAGAAGAAGTGGGAACCGTCCCAGGAGATGGAAGGTCTAAAGGGCAAGGGAGGAACTGGAGAATCCTGCGGACTCACAAGTCTCTGACTTACAGACCAGACTTGGGGCAGGGAAGGTTGTTGAGTCAGAGATCTAGAATAAAATAGACATCCCCTTCCAAAGGTCCAATTAACAAGAGCTTGATGAAGGGATCCTGCACACAGGCGCAGATGAGGATAGGAGCACGGACTGGCAAGACGTAGAGAAGCGGCCAAGGACTTAAATTACTGGGAAGCCGTTACACTCCTAGGCTGCAGGGAGGTCGCTGAAAGCCAGAACTTGGCCAGAAGAACAGGAGGTGGAGAAGCGAGGCTGGAGAGGATCTCAGCAGGGGAACAGATTCCTCACCGCTCTCTCCTCCCCTTCTTCTGGATCTGGCTTCTCCTGGTGATTCCTCTCCTTAGATGAACCCAACCAGACTCCAAGAGGGAGGGGGCCTGGGTAATCTGCCTACAGAGGTCAGCCTCCCGCCAGGCCTGGAGCAGGGCAGAGACATAGCCAGATGATCGCACAAAGAAAAGCCAGCACAGATGGCAGTGCCGCTTGTTGAAATGAGCCGCACAAGGGAAGGAGCGCTTTTTTGGGAAATCAGCAGGCTGGGTGGGGACACCAAGTCAGAGTCTGTCTCTATGAGCCGGGGGAAGGGAGTGCAAAGGGAGAGGGCGGAATATTGGGATGTAGAGATGGCCTGGGATTTCCGAGACTGGTAGCATGGAGAGCTCCAGGCAGCTGGAAAAGTTTGCTTGCAGCCAGCGTTTTTTTTTTTTTTTTTTTTTTTTTTTTTTTTTGACAGAGTCTTGCTCTGTCGCCCAGGCTGGAATACAGTGGCATGATCTCAGCTTGCTGCAACCTCCACCTCCCCAGTTCAAGCCATCCACCCACCTCACACTCCCGAGTAACTGGGAATACAGGCACCTGCCACCATGTCTGACTAATTTTTGTATTTTCAGTAGAGACAGGATTTGACCATGTTGGCCAGGCTGGTTTCGAACTTCTGGCCTCAAGTGATCTGCCTGCCTCGACCTCCCAAAGTGCTGGAATTACAGGTATGAGCCACTGCGTCTGGCCACAGCCAGCTTTTATGGGCCTGAATCCCCTTCTCCCTTGAAGCTGCTCCCATTGTGAAACCAGGGAGGCAGAATGCAAAGGCGGACCAGGGGAGGGTAGGAGAAGGTGTGCCCAGCTGGGGCAAAGTGTTCCCAGGTGCTAATTCTAGAGTTGAGGCCAGGGCTGGTCAGGAACCAAAGCAATGTGGTGAGGTTTCATAAAGCCAACTTTGGCTACGCGCAGTGGCTCACACCTGTAATCCCAGGACTTTGGGAGGCCAAGGCGGGTGGATCACCTGAGGTCAGGAGTTCAAGACCAGCCTGGCCAACACAGTAAAACCTCATCTCTACTAAAAATACAAAAATTAGCTAGGCGTGCTGGCGTGCACCTGTAGTCCCAGCTACTCGAGAGGCTGAGACAGGAGGATTGCTTGAACCCAGGAGGTAGAGGTTGTAATGATCCAAGATCGTGCCACTGTACTCCAGCCTGGGAGACAGAGCAACATGCAAGACTCCATCTCAAAAAAAAAAAAAAAAAAAGGCCAACTCATTTAAGGCATGCATTTCACCCTGAGATGATGCTGCGTCTCTGTGCCTCCTGTGAGTTTCCGCACGCCTTTCCACGCACCTGGCCACGGTTTTTTAATCAAGGAGAGATCTGCCGCCGCCACCCCCAACCCTCCACTCCCAGGGCCCTCTCCCAGACCTTGATTCGCCTTGGAAGTCCCAGCCAGGCACAGAGGGGGCAGCTCCTCTCAGGAAGAAGGAGCAAGCAAGCTGACTGGTGCTAGGCCCGCCCAAAGTCCCAGCAAATGAAATATTCATGCGGCCAGAAGGTAGGAGACCAGCAGAGGGCTCGCCCCGCCGGGGCTGCGGAGCTGCAGTACTGATGACAGCAGCTGTAGCCCACCCCTCTCCCTCACTCTCAATCTTTGTTCTGCAGATAGTGCAAGGGCCTGCAGTTCAAGGATCTTACACACACACACACACACTCCAAAGATACTGGTAGGTAAAGAAACCTGGACAAAGGAAGAGGGGAGGGGAAGAGTGAAATCGCCTTTGCAAAAATTATAACAGAGGGCCAGGCATGGTGGTTCATGACTGTAATCCCAGCACTTTGGGAGGCTGAGGCAGGCAGATCACCTGCGTGCAGTCAGGAGTTTGAGTGCAGCCTGCCCAACACAGTGACATCCCGTCTCTATTAAAAATACAAAACAAAAAAACACTCGGACACTGTGGCTCATGCCTGTAATCCCAGCACTTTGGGAGGCCAAGGTGGGCGGATCATAAGGACAGGAAATCGAGACCATCCTGGCTAACACGGTGAAACCCCATCTCTAATAAAAATTCAAAAAAAATTAGCTGGGAATGGTGGCAGGTGCCTGTAATCCCAGCTACCTGGAAGGCTGAGGCAGGAGAATTGCTTGAACCTGGGAGGCGGAGGTTACAGTGAGCTGAGATGGTGCCACTGCACTCCAGCCTGGGCGACAGAGCGAGACTCTGCCTCAAAAAAAAAAAAACAAAAATCAAAACAAAAAGGCTGGGCACGGTGGTTCACACCTGTAATCCCAGCACTTTGAGGAGATCAGTGGGGTGGACCATCTGAGGTCAGGAGTTCGAGACTAGCCTGACCATCATGGTGAAACCCCATCACTACTAAAAATACAAAAATTAGGCCGGGCGTGGTGGCTCACGCCTGTAATCCAAGCACTTTGGAGGCCAAGGCGGGCGGATCACCTGAGGTCAGGAGTTCAAGACCAGCCTGACCAACATGGTGAAACCCCGTCTTAAAAAAAAAAAAAAAAAAAAATACAAAAATTAGCAGGGCGTGGTGGCATGGGCCTGTGATCCCAGTTACTCAGGAGGCTGAGGCAGGAGAATTGCTTGAACCCAAGTGGAAGAGGTTGCAGTGAGCCAAGATTGCACCATTGCACTCTAGCCTGGGTGACAAAAGTGAGACTCCATCTCAAAAAAATTAAAACAGATGCACAGACACAGACGGGGGCACATACACACATAAACCCACACACAGGCTCACAACAAACATACACTCAGACCCAGGGGTGCCTCTTGGTGTCATGCAAATGCTTTCTAAACTCTGCACCCCTGGCACGTGATACGCCTCACCACTGTCCTCCCAAGTCAGACCTGCTGCAGCACTTCCAGTCCTGCCTTCCGACACAATCCTGGAGACATCAATGGTGAGCTTGAAACAGGAGCCTCCACTTTCCTGGTTCCGAACATCTCCATGAAAGGAAGGTCTCTGGTCTCCCAGCATTTCCATCTCTGAATTTTCTCCACTCAGCCTGCTCACTGAAAGGACGGCAGGAGCTGTGGGAGGAACAGAACAAGGTCACACAGAGAGTAACCCAATGGTGACTTGAACTGTGGACCCCAGACTCCCAACCCATCAACATCAAAGGCTCAGCATTTCCATTTCAAAATCCTCTTCCCCCACGGCCAGGCACAGTGGTTCATGCTTGTAATCTCAGCACTCTGAGAAACTGAGGAAGGAGGCTGGCTGGAGCCCAGGTGTTTGAAGTTGCAGTGAGATATGATCACACCACTGCAGTCCAGCCTGGGCAACAGAGCGAGACCCTCTCTCAAAAAAAAAAAAAAAAAAAAAGGGCTGGGCACAGTGGCTAACGCTTGTAATCCCAGCACTTTGGGAATCCAAGGCGGGTGGATCACAAGGTCAGGAGTTCAAGACCAGGCTGGCTGGCACAGCGAAACCCCGTCTCAATTAAAAATACAAAAATTAGCTGGGCGTGGTGGCAGGTGCCTGTAATCCCAGCTACTCCGGAGGCTGAGGCAGCAGAATCACTTGAACCTGGGAGGCGGAGGTTGCAGAGAGCCGAGATCTCGCCACTGCACTCCAGCCTGGGTGAAAGAGCTAGACTTCATCTCAAAAAAAAAAAAAAGTCCAGTTGCAGCAGCTCACGCCTGTAATCCCAATACTTTGGGAGGCCAAGGCAGGAGGATTGCTTGAGGCTGGCCATTGACCTTTCTGAGGACAGGCTGGGCAACATAGTGAAACCCTAGCTCTATCAAAAATTTAAAGTTTTTTTTTTTTTTTTTGACAAGCTGTGTCTCTGTTGCCCAGGCTGGAGTGCAATGGAGTCATCCGGGCTCACTGCAACCTCCACCTCCCAAGCTCGAGCCATCCTTCCACTTCAGCCTCCGGAGTATCTGGCCTCCCAGGTTCAAGCGATTCTCCTGCCTCAGCCTCACAACAAACGTTCCCCGGGGCGGGGAGCGGTGGACAGTGGGGAGGGTTCGTCCCGTCCTTCCCTGCCGTTGGAACGCTGCAGGCGTTCCTCCAGGCCTGCCGAGGGCGCTGCGGGTACGGGGCCGCGCCGCTCTGGCCGACGGGCGGGCAGGGAGGCGCCTCGGTGGCGGTGCGCTGTCCAGCATTTCAGCAAGCGGCGGCGGCACCCGCGGGGAGGCGGAGGGCGCGGGGCCGTAGGGGCCGTGGAGCTGCCCTGCCCAGCTCAGCCCAAGCGAGGCGGCAGCCCGGACCGGCGGGACCCGAGGGCCTGGCCCCACCGCCCGGCAGATCGCGGCGGTCAGCGAGGAGGTGAGAGCGCCTGTGGGGCGGGGGCATCTCCCAAAGGGGCTGGGGCTGGGTGGAAGCCCGGGCCTCCCCAGCCCCCTCCCCGGGGTCTGCAGGCCCTCCGAGCAGAAGGGCGGTGTGGGGGAACAGCGAGGGTGTCTGTCCGGGAGTGCCAGGCACCCGGAGAGCAGAGATGAGGGACGTTCATTTCACTGAGAGGGATGGAGACAGTGGGGACACTGTGGGGTCACGGCAGGACTCCCCTGGGCATAAATGACCATGGCCTGGTCCACGAGGGTGCCAGGGAGGCTCCCAACTGCAGTCCCACTGAGGAGAAGGAGCTGCTCCCCAGGGAAGGGAGAGACCGATGCAGGGACCCCGTGGAGATGCTGGTCACTGGCCCGGGTGGAGGGAGCAGGCCCCCACCTGGATGCTGGGCCTCTGTTCAGCAAGAGGTGCCAGCCCAGGGGACAGCCTGGCCCCTTTCCCAGCAGCCCAAATGCCCCTAGGGAGGCAGGAGCTGGCAAGGAGAACTGGGTTTCACACAGGATGGCATTTACTCTTGTACTGGGAAGAGGATGGAGGACACAGAAGAGAAAATAGCTACTAGGAGTTTGGGGGGGTTCTCTGTGCACACCCCCTACCCCCTAGATGCCCAGAGAGAGTTTCTAGAGCCCAGAGTTAGCCCAGCCCCAGAGCGAATTCCTGGTAAAGAGGAGAACTGAGAAAAGACGCAGCCTCTGCCTTGCATCCGCCTCCCCCTCCCTCCCAGGGCTTCTGCCTGGACAGTGTTGAAGCCTCCTGCAGTTCCTGCTCCTGACAGCAGATCCATTGTGGGGAGAGATTTAGGGGGAGCAAGGGAAGGTTGTACCAAGGTCTGACCTGGTACTTCAATGCCTGTTCCCTATTCCAGTCATAACTTCTCGTTGCCCTAAGACCTCACTCGCCCTAGCATCAGGGGGCTTGGGCTGGTCTTTTGTCCCATGGCAAGAGAAATGGCAGGTGCTGGGCTTTGATGGAGAGATGTGCACCAGTTCCTCTGTCCAGGGGGCATCTTAAGGTCATGGCCTTGGCTTGTGCCACCTTCTTCCTCAGCCAAAAATAGGACCCAGCTGGCTAGGAAATTGTTCCCACACAACACTAGCTTTCTGGTTCCTTAACTTTATACCCCATCCCACTCTCCTGTGGGGTGGAGGAGGTATTCTTGAAGAGTGACTAAAGAGTCAACTGGGTTTTAAGAGGTGGGGATATGTGGGTTGGGAGTCGTGGACTCTGATGTCAGAAAGACATAGGGTCAAATCTAGGTTATGTGACCTCAGGTAAGCCATTGACCTTTCTGAGTCTGTTTCCAATCTGCAAAGCAGGTGTGGTGTTAACAATGTCTACTTTGCTGTTGAAAGAAATAATCTGGATAAGGGGATGGGAGACTACTTTTACGGTATAAAATGCTGGCTGAGTGTTAGTAAATAGGACACAAGTAAGAATTGCTTAAAGAAGAGCTGGATAAATGTGGAAGAGTGTTCAGTGATATTTGAAGCATATTTTTCCGTTCCCAGAGGAGATGAACACTGGTTGAGGGCCTCATAGCCAGCTCCATGCTGGGCACAATGCAACGGTTGACTCAGCTAATCCTCATCAAGGCTTCACGAGGAAGGCATCATTGTCCCTATTTCATAGCTGAGAAATGAGGCTTGAGTGACTTTCCCAAGGTCACGAAGCCACTCACGCTGTCCTCCTGGAGGCAGGAGAGTTACTGATGACCTGTCCCATCCTCTGTTTATCAAGGCCCAGTTCAGTACCAGTGTCCTGATTCATGATGCCAGCTTTACAGGTGGGGAGCCTGAGGGAGATGGATGAGGGTGTACAGTGCAGTGAGGAGGTGACTCCCGCAAGGTCACTGGGATACTTGGAGGTAGAATATGCTTTGAACTGGCCAGCTGGGTGCTTCTACCCCTGTCATGTCATGCCTGCCAAAGGGGGGGTCTGGGTCTGACAGTCCCTTCTGCTCACTGCTGCACCCACTTTGCATTTCCTCTGCCTGCCAACGTCTTGCTGAGCTCTACAAGCCAGTGACTGCCCCTTCCTTTCTTAGTGGGTCACCCTCACCTCCCAAGATCCATGGCCAGAAGTGGCTACTGGTGCTGCTGGGGTCAGCCTCCCTTCCTGACTTTTCTCCCTCCTCTGCCCATATTTTATTGCCACCTCCCCCCCACCCCCAGGGACAAAATCATAGCTTTTCCTGTCTCAGAAGCCTGCTAGGGGCACCGATGGGGAGGTTAGGGGAACCCAGCCCCTCTTCCTTCACTCCTATACTGAGCCTCTGACCGTGGTCCTGTAACTTCACATACATGATCTCATCTTCACCTCACGTAACCTGGAGGCAAAGGTGCTGCTGTCTCCCTTTCACAGAGGAGCAAACCAAGGCCTGGGAGTGTGATGGGACTTTCCCAAGTCACAGAACAAGATCTTAGTGCAACCCAAGTCCACTGCCTCAGGACCCCAGGATGACTTCCACAACACCACTCTGCCCCCAATTCTCCAGGCTCCCCAGGGTGAAAATCAACCCAGGCACTGTAGGCCAGTGAGCGTTGGAGGGGCGGGTGGCAAGTGCTGAAGGCAACTGAGGGACACTTGAACAGGAGTTCAAGACCTTTCTGGGCCTATCTCTGATCCTGGCTCCCTGTATGACCTTGAAAGGGGCCTTTCCCATCTCTGGGCTTCAGTGCCCCTAGTCCTAAAATGATGGGGTTTAATGTCAGGTGTGGCAGCTCACACCTGTCATCCTAACACTTCAGGAGACCAAGGCAGGAGGATCCTTTGAGGCCAGGAGTTCAAGACCAGCCTGGGCAACAGAGTGAAACCCCATCTCTACAAAAAGTTGTAAAAAGAAGGCTGCTCTCCTCTGAACATCACTTCTCCTAGCTCCTTTCCCCTCACTCAGCCTCCTGCCCCTCAGCGAGCCCCCACTCCTGATCCCCTCTCCCCTCATTGAACCCTCCACCATCTCTGAGCCTTCCACCCCTTCACTGAGCCAAGGTGTTGGAACTGAGAAGGCCCTTCACCTCGGTTTCTTGCAGTCCCTCCCACTCAGCGTGGACTCATTTGCACACTGACCCAGTCCCTCTGCAGGGCTTGCCTCCTGTCTTTTCTTTCTTTCTTTATTTTTTGAGGTAGAGTTTTGCTCTTGTTTCCCAGGCTGGAGTGCAATGGCGCGATCTCAGCTCACTGGAACCTCCGCCTCCTGGGTTGAAGTGATTCTTCTCTCTCGGCCTCCTGAGTAGTTAAGATTACAGGCATGCACCACGACGCCTGACTAATTTTGTAGTTTTAGTAGAGACGGGGTTTCTCCATGTTGGTTAGTCTGGTCTTGAACTCCCAGCTTCAGGTGATCTTCCTGCCTCGGCCTCCCAAAGTGCTGGGATTCCAGGCGTGAGCCACCAAGGCTGTGCCCGACCTCTCTCTCTTTTTTTTTTTGAGACTGAGTCTCACTCTGTCACCCAGGCTGGAGTGCAGTGGCGCCATCTTGGCTCACTACAACCTCCACCTCCCGGGTTCAAGCCATTCTCCTGCCTCAGCCTCCTGAGTAGCTGGGATTACAGGCACGCACCAGCACACCTGGCTAATTTTTGTGTTTTTAATAGAGATGGGGTTTTGTGACATTAGCCAAGGTGGTCTCAAACTCCTGACCTCAGGTAATCCACCCGCCTCGGCCTCCCAAAGTGTTAGAATTACAGGCATGAGCTACTGTACTCAGCCATGTCTCCTTTCTTTACAGCACCAGCTGCAGACCCAGTCCTATTTTCCCCAAAAACCCACGAATACGCCTCAATCACCTTACCTCTGCTGCTTTCCCAGTCCCATGCCTGTGGGCCTTGGGGGCCTCCTGGGCTCTGGTGAAACACCCTAGGAGGTGTATGGAAGACATCTTGGTGTCTCTGCAGCTCACCTCAAATTGTGGGTCAGAAAGGACTCTAATCTTGGTTCAACCAAAGAGTCCTGGGATCTCTAGGTGGGCCACTGGGCCTGTTTAGCCCTATTTTCCCCTTTAATTAACACCCAAGTCTGTAGGTGACTTGGGACAGGTGAATTTGAAATCTCAGCTCCAATAAATCAAAGCTTGGAACGCTAGAAGTGACTTCTACCTCTAGTGATGAAACTGCAGGCTTCCCAACATCCAGATTTATAGGGCAGAGAGATGTTTAAGTCTTGGGACTGACAGGGTCTTCATGGGTTGGGGGGATCATCTAGTCAAAATTCATTTTTTAATTTTTTTTGAGAGGGACCCAGTCTGTTGCTCAGGCTGGAGTGCAGTGGCACAATCACAGCTCACTACGGCTTTGATCTCCTGGGCTCAAGCAGTAGCAGTCCTCCCGCCTCAGCCTCCCAAATAGCTAAGACTACAGGAATGCACCACCGCATGTAGCTATTATTACTTTTTTTAGAGATGGAGATTCACTGTGCTGTCTTGGCTTCCCAAAGTGCTGGGATTACAGCCGTCTAAGAACAGCTTTTGATGAGTGGAGAAGAGTCAGATGAGGGGAAGAGAAGGCGTTTGGGAGGCAGAGTGAGGGGGAGTGGGTTCAGAGAGGAGAAAGGGGTCAGAGAGAGAGAGAGAGAGCGCGGGAGGCCCAGGAGAACAGAGGGGACTATGACAGGGAAGGGCTTGTTACCACCAATTACAGACCCAGCCTGGCCCAGCCGAGGCGTTCGCTGTGGCTTAGCACCTGCTGATAGCTCTGGGGTGCTGCCCCTCTGCCCTCCTCTGGGTCATAAGCACAGGAGGGCGACATCTCCATGCCAGAGGCTCAGCCCATGTCATCTAGAATAGGGGTCTCAGAGGGCCTGGGTGGGCGAGCCAGGTTCAGGCTGCTTCGCTGACTGCTAACCTAGAAGACAGGCCCCTCCCCCGGGGCCATGTGTGCATTGGCTCCAGAGCAGTCCTCGCCCCCTCAAGGACGCTTCCAGAGCCTAAAGCCGCCGGCCTGTCCGTCTGCAGCACCGCTTCCTCGGCAGCCAGCCTGGTCTCAGCCTCCAGCCGCCCCCGTGCTGACCTCCTGCCCACTGCTGAGACTGCTGTGCCAGTGGAAGCTGGCGGAGGGTGCTGCCCGGGCCTCTGAGGGCTGTGAGGAGGCTTGGCCTGGTTACCCAGACCCCAGGGTCCAGGCAGCTTCCTCAGCTGAGCCCCTCCCAGTCCAGCACTCCTCCCCACCACCATTTCCCAAGACTCCCCAGGATAGAGACAGGAAAAAGCAAGTTGTTCGATTCTTAGAATAAAAAAAAAAGGCATATCTTCAGCCTAGGCAACATAGCAAGACCTCAGCTTGCTAAAAAAATTTAAAAATAAGCCATGTGTGGTGGCATGTGCCTGTCGTCTCAGCTCCTTGGGAGGCTGAGGTGGGAGGATTGCTTGAGTCTAGGTTATAGTATACTATATTGCACAACTACGCTCCAGCCTGGGCAACAGAGTGGGACTCCATCTCAGAAAAAAAGAAAAAACACACACAGAGAGAGAGAGAGAGAGAATGGCATACTTTCATTGTGAAAGTCTTGGGAAATGCAGAAACCAAGGAGAAAATAGAAAAAAATCCGTAGTTCCACCACCCAGAGACAACCACTTTGAATACGGTATGGTATTTCCTTGCAGGCTTTCTTCAATGTGTTCATAGGTACATAGAGTTAAATAACCCGAAGCATGTGGCTGGGGGAGGTCTGTGGCTGTTTTTACTCTATCATGAGCATTCACTGATGTCTTTAAAGACTCTTGGCCAAGCGCAGTGGCTCACGCCTGTAATCCCAGCACTTTGGGAGGCCGAGGTGGGCGGATCACGAGGTCAGGAGTTTGAGACCAGCCTGACCAACATGGTGAAACCCTGTCTCTACTAAAAATACGAAAATTAGCTGGACATGGTGGCACACATCTGTAATCTCAGCTACTCAGGAGGCTGAGGCAGGAGAATCGCTTTAACCTGGGAGGCAGAGTTGCAGTGAGTCGAGATTGCGCCCCTGCACTCCAGCCTGGGCGACAGAGTGAGACTCCGTCTCAATAAATAAATAAATACTCTTTAGGGCCAGGTTTGGTGGCTCACCCTTGTAATCCCAGCACTTCAGGAGGCCGAGACAGGAGGATCGCTTGAGCCCACAAGTTTGAGACCAGCCTGGGCAGCATAGTGAAATCCCATCTCTACTGAAATAAAAAATAAATAGATAAAAATTAACCAGACTTGGTGGTGCACGCATGTAGTCCCAGCTACTCAGGAGGCTGAGGTGGGAGGATTGCTTGAGTTGGGGGGGATTCAAGGCTGCAGTGAGCTGAGATCGCACCACTGCACTCCAGCCTGGGTGAGACAGCGAGACTGTTTCAATAAATACATAAATATTCTTCAAAAAGCATATTTTTAATGGCCTTATAAAGGCTGGGTAGGCTGGGCGTAGTGGCTCACACCTGTAATCCCAGCACTTTGGGAGGCCAAGGCGGACAAATCATCAGGTCAGGAGTTCGAGACCACCCTGCTCAACATGGTAAAATCTCGTCTCTACTACAAATACAAAAATTAGCTGGGCGTGGTGGCAGGAGTCTGTAATCCCAGCGACTCAGGAGGCTGAGGCAGGAGAATTGCTTGAACCCAGGAGGTGGAGGTTGCGGTGAACTGAGAGCATGCCATTGCACAGCAGCCTGGGTGACAGAGGAAGACTCTGTCTAAAAAAAAAAAAAAAAAAAAGAATGACAGGGGAGGTACTAGACGGGGAGGGCAGAGGATTGGCACTCCAGAGGGTGTCATGGGCAATCGCACAGAGGTATGAAAGCTCCTGGTTGGATTCAGGGGATAGAGAGTTATCAGATGTGGAAACAGCACTGGACAGGGCGGGCCTGATAACAGAGGGCAGCCCAGTGGGCGTGGTCAGCCAGGCTAGGCCTTGAAGGACCCTGAAAACCATAGTAAGAACTAGAATTTTTTTTTTTTTTTTTGAGTCAGGGTCTCACCATCAGGTAGGCTGGAGTGCAATGGTGAGATCATAGCTCACCACACCCTCCAACTCCTGTACTCAAGATATTCTCTTGCCTCAGTCTTCCAAGTGGCTGGGATGATAGGCCTGTGCCACCACACCCAGCTAATTTTTTAATGTTTTTGTAGACAGGGTCTCGGGCCGGGCGCGGTGGCTCACGCCTGTAATCCTAGCACTTTGGGAGGCCGAGGTGGGTGGATCACCTGAGGTCAGGAGTTCAAGACCAGCCTGGCCATCATGGTGAAACCCCATCTTTGAAAAAAAAAAAAAAAAAAAAGAGAGAGACAGGGTCTCACTATGTTGCCCAGGCTGGTCTCAAATTCCTGTCCTCAAGCGATCCTCCCATCTCAGCCTCCCAAAATGTTGGGATTACAGGCACTAGCCACTGCACCGGTCAAGAGCTGGAAATTTATTTAGAAAGCAATGACAGTCATATGCTCTGGGGCAATGCCATAAAACGCTCAGGTTTGCACTTCAGGAAGCCCCCTCTGGCTGCAATGGGGTAGGAGGGAGAGAGGGAGAGAAAGAGACCAAGAGCAGAGAGGCCGGGGGGTGTCTGCCTGTTCATCTGGGCAGGAGGTGATGGTACCACTGTCAGAGGAGCAGGCGTCAGGACTGGCAGAATCTCCAAGCCACCCCTTCTCCCATCAGGGCCCCAGAGGGGGCTTCTGGGGAGGCAGGCAAGCTGGAACACTCAGTGGGTCCTTCCTCGGGGCAGTCCTTTCTTCCTCTCTGTCAAGCCCTGTCTGACACATATGTCTTGGTCCTTGCGACCCACCCATCATTCTCCCCAGAACACCTCTCTCTTCCCTGCCTCTCAAATGCTCTCTTCTCTCTCCTGCTCTTCAGACATCAGAAAGCAGAGACGGTATTCATTCACTCATTCATTCATCACACAGCAGCAGCTCCTCCCCACTTAAAGCTGCATGAACGCATTGTCATCCCCAAGCCCTGTGTTAGGCACTAGGTAAAGAGAGGAGAAGCAGGAGTGGGACACAGTGGCGTGCACCTGTGGTCCCAGCTACTCAGGAGGCTGAGGCGTGAGGATTGCTTGAGCCCAGGAGTTTGGGGCTGTAGTGCGCTATGATCGCGCCTGTAAATAGCCAATGGACTCCAGCCTGGGCGACATAGTGAGATCCTGTCTCTAAAAAAATGGGAGGAGCAGGACAGTTCTTGAGCCCAAGCAGCCCTGGAGAATGTTTTTGATGGACTAGGGGTCATGAAGGAGCATTCCAAGGGCTGCGGGGACACTGGTATGGGGAAGTTCTACCTGACCTGCTTGACTTTGATGAACTTTTTAGCTGGCATCACAGATGGAGCTCATAGAATGAGTGCAGTTTTGCCAGGTGGAGGCACAAGGAGGCAGGGTGCTTTTGGCAGGAGCGGAGAGGAGGAGGCCAGAGCACCAGGTGCTTGGGAACAGTGTGGCTGGAGTGCCAGGGTCTGGGTGGAGGAGCTGAAGCCCAGGGTTGGAGACAGGGGCGTCCCAGTGGGGGGGTCTTAGTGCCAGGCAGTCTAGCCTTTTTTTCTGTGGACAGCAGAGAACACCAGGAATGTTCCCAGTAGGTAAGGGCACGGCCAGAGCTGTTCCAGGAAGGTCACCCTGAAGAGCGGGTGTGATTTGGACAGATGGAGATAACAGGGGGCCTGCGGTGTGTTTTCAGGACGTGGGTCATAAGGCCTGGGGCCTTTCCTCTGCCCTCTGCGGCTCAGCCCAACTGGACGCCCAGAACCGCTGCAGCCATGGTTCCTAGGTGCAGAGGTACCTCCTCAAGTTCTGTTTTTTTTTTTTTGAGGCAGAGTTTCGCTGTTGCCCAGGCTGGAGTGCAATGGTGTGATCTCGGCTCAGTGCAACCTCTACCCCCCAGGCTCAAGGGATTCTCCTGCCTCGGCCTCCCAAGTAGCCGGGACTACAGGCACGTGCCACCACGCCCACTAATTTTGTATTTTTAGTAGAGAAGGGGCTTCACCATGTTGGTCAGGCTAATCTCAAACTCCTGACCTCAAATGATCCACCCACCTCAGCCTCCCAAAGTGCTGGGATTACAGGCGTGAGCCACCATGCCCAGCCCCCTGCCCAGTATTTCTAGAACAGTCTATGAGTAGATTCCCAGGACTCACCCAAAATGACTGATTCCAATAATTTTATTATTATTACTATTATTATTTTTAGAGACAGGATCTCACTCTGTTGCCCAGGCTGGAGTGCAGTGTCGCAATCTCGGTTCACTGCAACCTCTGCCTCCCAGGTTCAAGCAATTCTCCTGCCTCGGCCTCCCAGGTAGCTGGGATTACAGATGTGCACTACCACGCCCGGCTAATATTTGTCTTTTTAGTAGAGACAGTGTTTTGACATGTTGCCCAGGCTGCTCTCGAACTTCTGACCTCAAGCGATCCACCCGCCTCGGCCTCCCAAAGTGCAGGGATTACAGGCGTGAGCCACCACGCCTGGCCAAAGTCTGCATTTTTTAAGGCTCCAAGCTGACCCTACATGCTAGAGTTTAGAACCGGCGCCTTATCGCTTTGCACATGCAGCTCCCCTCACCTGGAATGCCCTTCTTCCTTCTTCCTCTGCCTCCCTGAGCACCGGGCTCTGCTCAGACCTCTTCTCTGTGCTGCCCTGTTCCAGTCTGAGTGCCCTCGAGGGCCCGGTGCTACTGCTCCCCCGGCCCACTTTACACCCCATCCTGTCTGGTGGTTTACCTTTCCAACTCATTTAGCCTTTTCTGTGAGCCAGAGGCTGCTGCATGTATTAACCTATTCAGTCCTCACAACATCCAGTGAAGCAGCCAGGTCATCATTTGGGAAATGGAGGCATGGAGAGGTTAATAACATCACCCGGCAAAGGAGTGGTTGACCCGCAGAGGCTGCACCGAGGCACTGTGAGGCCGCACAGTGGCCGTTCTTTGAGGGCAGGGACCTTGCGGGATTCACTGGTGCAGGTCGTCAGTGCAAGCACAGGGCCTGGTATCTAAGAGGTACTCAATTTCCTCATCTGTAGGGGGGGCTGAAGGAGAGCAGTTATCTCCCAGGGCTGCTCTGTGGCTTGGGGATATGAGAGGGATTGTGAGCTATAAGGTGCGTGGTGTGGATGGGGAGTAGTGGCAGAGGCTCCTCCCTGTTTTATTTATTTATTTATTATTTGCCACGAGGTTTTGCTGTCACCCAGGCCGGAGTGCAGTGGCACAATCGTAACTCACTGAACAGCCCTGAACTCCTAGGCTCAAGCGATCCTCCTGCCTCAGCCTCCCAAGTAGCTGGGACTGCAGGTCCATGTCACCATGCTTGGCTAATTTTTTTTCTTCATTTTTAGTAGTGATAGGGGTCTCACTATGCAGCCCAGGCGGGTCTTGAACTCCCGGACTAAGTAATCCTCCCATCTCAGCCTCCTGAAGAGTTGGAATTACAGGTGTGATCCACCACGCCCAGCCCTCTCTGGGATTTTGTTTCCCAGACAGGAGAAGTTTTCCCTCCTCCGACGTGCTGTACTTCAGCCCCTTTGACCCTGGCCTAGGGTGGGCACCCTGATGGAGATTCTCAGATGATGGCAGAGCAGAGTGCAGGCTTGGAGACGGCCCAGCTGCAAGGGCAGCTCCCACTCCCGATCTGACCTTAAGGGGCTCACCTGTTCCCAGAGCAAAGCAGACCTCCCTTCAGCTTCCCTACCATTCCTACCTCCCACCCACCCTTCCTCAGGGGCTGTGGGTTATTGTCGATGATGTTGTTAATTAGCTGCTTAATTAACTATTTAGGCTAATCAGATTAATTGACATTAATTGGTTACCATTTGTCAAGGACCTTGAAAAGCTGTGCTTCTCAGAGTTGAAGTGTGTGACTGGTGCCGGGCAGGGGAGTCGGGGAGGAGCTACCACCGTGCTGAACAGCTGGGGGTATGCAGGTGGCAGCCAGTGGCAGTTCCAAGGCCACCAGGACCACTGCTCAGGGACTGTGCACCTCCTGGCACCTCTCAGGGAGCACCAGCTTCTGAGTTATGGCCTCTCACACCTTGGGACACAAATCATCTCTTCCTCTCCCTTAGTTGTTTAAGAAAAGGTTTGACAGGGACGGGGGGAAGACTGAGAAACTTTCCTTTTTGTTAAAAAAAAAAAGAGAGAGAGAGAGAGAGAGAGACAGAGTCTTGCTATGTTGCCCAGGCTGGTCTTGAGCTCTTGATCTCAAGTGATCCTCTCACCTCAGCCTTTCAAAGTGCTGGGATTACAGACATGAGCCACTGTGCCCGTCCAAGAGACTTTCCTTCCTCCATCTCCAAAAGCTGTAAAGAGCTCAGAGGGAGAGGGACCTTAAAATTCTAAATAAGCCGTGAAGTAAGTAGGTCACCACATAACAACTGCTAGGATGACGTGCATATATTCAGTCAAAAAAAAAAAAACAGAAAAGATGAGTAGTGTAGGGTAGATAAAATATGCAAAATATTAAACTGTGATAAAATGATCAGATTTGCATTATTTAGTCAATTACAGCCCCCAAAACCCACAGTACATTTTTATGCCTGTTTTAAAACACAACCAACAGTTTTAAATTATAGCACTTGAAACAACAACAAAAAAAACTACTATGAAATGCATCCTACGTTTTGGGAAGAGGAAAAAAAAGCCAACCCACTGAAAAATGGGAGTGTGCATTTGTCTTTAGAGCCATCCTCTGAAGATTAAATGGCTCCCATATTTAGTCCAATTCTGGGCTGCGAGTTAGCAGCCTGCAGTCTTTCTGTTTTTTGGTGGTGGGGGGGTTGCGGGTATGGAGTCTTGCTCTGTCGCCCAGGCTGGAGTGCAATGGTGAGATCTCGGCTCACTGCAACCTCTGCCTCCTGGGTTCAAGCGATTCACCTGCCTCAGCCTCCCGAGTAGCTGGGATTTCAGGTGCCTGCCACTGTGCCTGGCTAATTTTTGTATTTTTAGTAGAGACGGGGTTTCACCATGTTGGCTAGCCTGGTCTCGAACTCCTGACCTTGTGATCCCGCCCTCCTTGGCTTCCCAAAGTGCTGGGATTACAGGTGTGAGCCACTGCACCCAGCCCTTTTTTTTTTCTTTTTTAAAGACAGGATCTGACTCTGTTGCCCAGGATGGGGTGCAGTAGTGTAATCATAGCTCACTGCAACCTCAAACTTCGAGGCCCAAATAATCCTCCTACCTCAGCCTCCCGAGTAGCTGAGACTACAAGCATGCACTGCCACCCTGGCTAATTCTTTTTGGTAGAGTTGAGGTCTTGCTATGTTCCCCGGCAGGTCTTTTTTTTTTCTTTGAGACAGAGATTTGCTCTGTTGCCCAGGCTGGAGTGCAATGGCATAATCTCAGCTCACTGCAACCTCTGCCTCATGGGTTCAAGTGATTCTCCTGCTTCGGCCTCCCTAGTAACTGGAACTACAGGCATTTGCCACCACACCGGCTAATTTTTTGTATTTTTAGTAGAGATGAGGTTTCAGCATGTTGGCCAGGCTGGTCTTGAACTCCTGACCTCAGGTGATCCGCCAGCCTCAGCCTTCTAAAGTGCTGGGATTACAGGCGTGATCCACTGTGCCTGGCCCCAGGCTGGTCTTGAACTCCTGGGTTCAAGCAGTCTTCCCACCTCAGCCTCCCTAAGTGCTGGGATTACAGGATGAGCCACCAACCCTGGACAGGGAGCTTAGTCTTATCTTGACTTTTCCACTGAACCCCTGAGGGTCCTTTCCCCTTTCTGGGCCTTGATTTCTTCAATGGTGAGTCCCTGGCCTGTCTTCCTGAGAGAGTGCTTACATGGAGCAGAGGAGGGGTGGATTTCCAGTACCCTGGAGGTGCATACAAATGTGAAGGGAGGGAAGAGATTCATTTGGCGGGAGGGTCTAGTGCTCATCTTGGATGGGGGATTGCTTTCTAGGGAGGAGGGGTTCCCAGGTTGGTGACAGAGGTTTCTAGCTTGAGAAGGGATGACATGGAGAGCGAATATGGGGTCTCTCCCTCTCTCCCCCTTTACTGTCCAATTCTGCAGCCCCTGGGGGGAGGAAGGACCGGGAGAGACTGGAGGCTGTTGCCTAGCAACGCTAGGCGCATCTGGATCGATGGCAAAGTCAGTGCTGCTCCAGCCCCCAGCCCGGCTCTCTTTGATCTCAGCCAGCCCAGCAGAAACCTGGGGGGATGCCCCTGGGCAGCCAGCTTGATTGGAGCTGAGTCAATAGAGGGAATTTTCCATAATGAGATTGTATGGGCAGTGGAGGCAGCTGCCCCTGGCTTCTCCTGTCACCCTCCCCAGTGGGTGGAAGGGGCCAACTGTCTGTACGTCCAGCACACATCCTTCCTGCTGATAGCTCTGGCCTGGGTAGGGGGTAGGGTCAGGGGTGGATATCACCATCCAATTTTGATTCTTGTCAGCCTTGCACTACCAGGGACTCAGAGCCCAGCCCACCTGTTAGGTTTTGAAGGGAAGGTGAGGGTTACAGAATGAGACACATACAGAAAGAGGGCAGCTCAAAAACAAATGCAGGGCATTTGTTTGTTTGAGACGAAGTTTTGCTCTTGTCGCCGAGGCTGGAGTGCAATGGCATAATCTCGGCTCACTGCCAACTCCTTCTCACAGGTTCAAGAGATTCTCCTGCCTCAGCTTCCCAAGTAGCTGGGATTACAGGCGCCCGCCACCACACCCAGGTAATATTTCTAGTAGAGACGGGGTTTCACCATGTTGGCCAGGCTGGTCTTGAACTGCTGACCTCAGGTGATCCCCTCTCCTCAACCTCCCAAAGTGCTGGGATTACAGGCATGAGCCACTGCACCCAGCCCCAAATGCAGGTTTTGTGTCCAGCATAAAACCTACAGAAGTAGGGGACCAGCCTAATGCCAGAGCTCACCGCTGCTTACAGCCTGGGGCAATTTACAGGTATGGGTGGTGGGGAGTCTGGGCAGTCTGCTTGCCTGGCAGGATATTGATAAGATGTCCCAGTGATGAGACGGTCTGGCCCTTGTTCCGGTAGAATGTGGTACTCCCTGCACTTTCTCCCTGCAGAATATCATTAAGAGGCAGGCTGTTTCTTCAGTCCGGCCTTTGTTCGCCTTGTTGTCAGGTGGTTAGGCGGGATGTTTCTCACAGCTGGAACCCGGTGAAATGTTTCACTTTGACCAAGGTCTGCAAAAGAGCAAGGAGCTTACGGAATGGTGCGGTTTAGACTGACACCACCCCAGCCCTGCTAGTAGTATCCACGCCTCTGACACTTGGTCCAGATAAGGGAAACTGAGGCCCAGGAAAAAAAAAGGGATCTGGTTATACAGCTTCTAGCCCATTACGCCTTCCTCTGCCTAGCTCCCAGGTGTGAGCCTGAGCGGGGGTTGGGATCTGATTCTGGAGGAAGGAGAAGGAGGTGATGAAAACCGGGGAAAGCACATAAGCTTCTCCGATTTCACTGCAGGGTCAGTGTCCAAGGCCAGCTTGGGAGGGTCGTCAGAGAGCATAGGCTTCTGACACTCAGGTGGCTCTCCCTCCATATCTCCCCAAGGCCATCTGATTTGCCCCCTCCCGGGACACAGAGACTGCCACCTGCCATCAGTGACAGCTCAGTCATAAGACTGTTCTTTCTTGGGCTAAGCTGAAGCTGTTTCTGTAGAACATTCCCTCCACCCCCAATCTCCGTTCTCACTCAGGCAGCCCCAGGGAAGCTGTCTGCTCCCGGTGGAAAGGCTTCAGCCTCCCACAAGGCCACTGAGGGCCCTGACAGAGAGCAGGAGGACTGAGTGAGGAAGGGATTCTTTTGTTCCACTAGAATACAGGGGAGAAGAGACCAAACCACTACTTGCTTATTTCATATCAGTTCTGGACTCTAGAGATCTGTCTGCTGGGTTGAACTGGTCTGTATTGCTTTTTTTTTTTTTCCTTTCCTTCTTTCTTATTTTGAGGCAAGGTCTCATTGTGTTTTGCTCAGGCTGGAGTGCAATGGTGAAATCTCGGCTCAGTGCAACCTCCACTTCCTGGGTTCAAGCGATTCTCCTGCCTCAGGCTCCCAAGTAGCTGGGACTACAGGCATGCACCATCACAGCTGGTTAATTTTCTTTTTTTGAGACGGAGTCTCGCTCTTGTTGCCCAAGCTGGAGTGCAGTGGCATGATCTCGGCTCACTGCAACCTCCGCCTGCCAGGTTCAAGCGATTCTCCTGCCTCAGCCTCCTGAGTAGCTGGGATTATAGGCACCCACCACCATGCCTGGCTAATTTTTGTAGTTTTAGTAGAGACAGCCATGTTGGCCAGGCTGATCTCGAACTCCTGGCCTCAAGTGATCCGCCCACCTCGGCCTCCCAAAGTGCTAGGATTACAGGCGCGAGCCACCACGCCCAGCCTGTATTGCTTTCAGTAGCCAGTGTTGCTTGTTCTGGTATCTTCCAGAGGTCTGTCATGCTGGTGTGCAGTGTCCCCACTGTCCTCTGCTGATCAGCCAGTCTGAGTTCCTGGCTTGGCTGGGTGTGTCCCATTTACAAGGCTCTGTGTGATCTGCCCTGGGCTACTTCAGTCTGCACTGATCTCACCTGAGCATTGTTACCTGTTCTCACGGGGGCTGCATTACCTGTACTGTGGACTCCTCTGGAGAGAGCAGACAGCAGAGGCCTCCTTGTCCCGCCTTGTCCCTTGTCAGTGCTGCTCCGGCCCCCAGCTGGCTCCTTTGAGCTCAGCCAACCCAGCAGAAACCTGGGGGGATGCCCCAGGCACTTGCTCGATTGCCACCCAAACCTTTGCTCCAGGAACTCAAATCAAAGCCAACAAAGAGCGGAGCCTCGACCAGGCAAATCCTTCCTATCTGTTCAAAGTCAGGGCTGGGGCTGGGTGTGGTGGCTCACACCTGTAATCCCAGCACTTTGGGAGGGTAAGGCGGGTGGATCACTTGAAGTCAGGAATTTGAGACCAGTCTGGCAAATATAGTGAAACCCCGTCTCTACTAAAAATACAAAAAATTAGCCGGGCGTGGTGGCAGGTGCCTGTAATCCCAGCTACTTGGGAGGCTGAGCACAAGAATGGCTTGAACCCAAGAGGTGGAGGTTGCAATGAGCCGAGATCACGCCACTGCACTCCAGCCTGGGCAACACAGCGAGACCCTGTCTCAAAAACAAAAAACAAAGACGGGGCTGGACTCCAAGGCTTACAAAGTAGATGACCATGAAGCCCATGTAAATGTCAGCACACACGTGGTCTAGGCATAGTGAGAGCAGTGACCAAGGACCCTTCCCTCCGTAGTTCCCAGAGACAGTGGTGGTAAAAACAAGCAGTGGGCTCCCTATCGGTGCAAACACAGGCTGGGTCTCAACAAACAGACCCAGGTGGCTGCTCTGTTCCAAGCCCTGCACTGGGCATTAGGGAGATGGATGCGGATCTGCCTAGTCTCTGCCCTTGGACGGCCCTCGGTCAGCCAGGAAGCAAACAGTCCAGCTAGATTGCTAGTAGTAGCCAGAGGGTAACAGCAGAGGCACGTCCCCCCAGGAAGTCCTTCCAGGCAGTCAGGGAAGGCTTCACGCAGGAGGTGATGCTTGAGCAGTCTTGCAGGATGGGTAGATGAGGAAGGACCTTTCAGGCATGAGGAACAGCGTGGGTCAGTGTGTTCTTGGGTGGAGTGGAATGCCGTGCAGGGCTGAACAGGAACTAGCATACGGCTGGACATGTTGCCAGCCATACCACCAGGACTTTCTTGCCCTCTGCCTTGCCGGCCCCGGGCACCTCATCTTGGCCCTTGGAAACTTTGCCAGCCCAGCCACCTCTGTTCCCCAGCACAGACTGAGACAGCAGGAAAAAGGGACAGCCCAAGCCCTGACCAGGCACCGCTGGACCCAGCCCTAGACTGAAAACGGGAGGGTAGAAGAGGGACTACAAGGGCTGTGGCCAGAATGCAGAGCTGTAGTGCTCACACTTTTGCAGGCCAGGCTGGCTGCCCCTCCAGGAACCAGCCCTCCCACCCCCAGCCAGAGAGCCTGGGGGCTCTGGCCAAGATTTTCCTCCAGCTCCAGCAGGGGCGGCAGGAAGCTCCCGCTGCTGAATAATTGAAAGCAAGGCTTTCAGCAGCTCCCCTCCCCCCACCACGTCTTCTGGAGGGTTCGGTAACAAACAGCCGTGCCAGCACCAGCGCCTCCCCAGAGACACTCCAAGGAGTCATGGAGGAAGCTCACTGG
>PVKP010031653.1:0-26750 GCA_004027715.1 Plecturocebus donacophilus | reverse complement strand
TGTTGAAAAGGCGCCGGGATCTGTGTGATTTCCCCTGCGGGGACACACTGCGCAGGCTGAAACAGCGGCGCTGAGATTCGTAGCGCTTTTTTGCCTGGGAATCTCCTGGGCTGGCTCCCTGATTCAGTCCCCTTTTTAATCCGCCTTCCCGTAGCTCCACTCGCCAGTTAAAAGGGCGCACAGACCAGTGGATTTTGTGAGGAGAACCGCCGCGCCGGCCCAAACAGCCGCACTGGCGACCCGTGGGGCTGCTCCGCCTGGGGATCTCCTGGTCTGGGGGTAATAAAAATCCGTCTGGAAATGCGGCGTCCACTCACCCTCTGCACTTTCACTGGGAGCTGCAATCCTGAGCTGCTCCTAAGCGGCCATCTTCCTATTCTCCTTCCCATTTCTTTTCAATGGAATCAAAACAAAAATCGGGAGCAATATTTCAGTATTTCAACTTTTTTTCTTATTTAGCAAACTTTTTTTTCCATTTTTGTGCATTCATGAAAGATCAGAGAACTTGACAATTCTGTTTGTGGGGTGATATTAAAAATTCAAGAGTATGAGTTATGGTGATTGCCAGGTATATCTGACAGAAACATCAAAGACCTCGTGTTCAAACACAGTATCACAGGAGGAAACAATAACTTGTGCTTGCAAATACTGATGACATTTTCATAGCCCAAATATGAAAGAAAGAAGGGACTACATGAAGAGTGAAATACATTCTTCTTAAGTAAAAAAGAACTTATAACTGATTCTATATCTGCAGTGAAGGCATCAGGGTTTTATTAATGTTTTGTTTACTGAAGTTACAAAAGTACTTCATATCTGAAAAAGTGTAAGTACAGTATGACTGTTTACAAAGAAAGAATTTCCAAGTTGCCTACCTCGTTATTTGATGTTAACATCTCTCTTTTGTATTTATTCACTTATGAAATTATATATTTCCAACAGCTTCATATAAAGGACACAAAGGACCATCTGGACTTTGAACCAGTTCCACTGATGATTCTAATTGTTTGCCATCCATTGCCTTTCCCCACCCCCATTACCTGTAAATCTATTACTTCTGTATGAAAGCTATAAAATCCCATAGAACACTTAAGAATGGCCTGGCGAATCAAATTATTGGCTACCGTGCCAATAAGAAATCCTATTCAGAAGAAATAGTTGAGCAAAATTTCTGCACAGCTAGCAGCTAAGGAAAAAAGGATGGAAACTAAGGCATGTTTGCTGGGAAATGGGCACATTCACTTCCTGTATTCTCACTTAATTTTTACAACACTACTTTGGGGTAGATATTCTTTCTACCATTTTAGATTAAAGTAAGGCTTAAAGTGGTTCAGTGACTCAACCAAAGGGGAACAGCTAGTTAAGCCAATGTCCTGCTCAATAAATAAACAAGAACACTGACCACAAGCAAGAAGCTATGATCAAGACAGCACAACCAGAACAAAGCTGATGGAAAAAGTAAAACTGAGCATCTTAACAAGCAGTAGGAAAGTAGAAGCTCAGATGCTTTGTCCCTGGAAACAGAATGGAAGAGCAGAGGTGAAAAGCAAGGCTGAGTAAAGTCAAATAGTTTCATAACTTTACAGTTGAGACTTGTTACTAGGGGCTCTATTTCTGTTGTTTCTGTGCCTAATTAAATTATCCTTCTTTTCTGAGGCTTATTAGAGATTTCCTATGTTTCACTCATTAATCCTCCAAAAATAATTAATGATACGCTTTGCTAGAAGCCAGAGATAGAGATAGCATGATAAGGCAAAACAGACATTGTCTCTGCCCACCATCCCTGCCCAGTAGTTTAAAGTCTATTGGGTGTGAGCATGGCTGGGAGGTGGTAGCTAAGTACATTCAATGGAATTGTGAGGAGCAGACTCAAAGTGCCCTCCATTTTTGACTCCTAGTGTGAATGCCTTTGTCTAACTCCCTCCCTTTTCCCTAGAGAAGAATTTGCAACTCCACACCAAGAAGTAAGAATCCAGGAGACAAAGTCAGATAGAAGGAATGAAGAAAAGGAAAATAGAATCAAAACTAGGTGCCTGATATCTTAACAGTCAGTACATAAGGAAGACAAAGGGCTTTGTCATATTCCATCATGAATGAGGCATTACGTGGATTAAAACACTGAAATATATGAAACCAGAGACTCCAGATCTTTCAGTTTCATCAATATCAACAATGAAGTCATTACAAGGAGAGAAGAGAGTGAATGCCGATTATACAAATTGGGTCATTCTTGTCATACTCAACTAAATCAAAGTCTAAAGGCCAGAGGAGAAAAGCACTCAGGGCACATAGCACTGCTCCAAGAATTGAATTCTCCACAAACCCAGCTGCTGAAACTACCTGCTGTAATCCTAAGACCAGTTTCAGTGAGTATTTGCTGAAACACCTGCTACAACACTAAGACTAGTTTCACCTACCGTCACTCACCAATCAGAGCTTTCCAGCTCCCGAAAGCTTTTCTAATGCCAGTGAGTTTCCTTTCAAAAAGATGTGTAACATTTCTTTAAAATAAATACCGCAGCATATTTTTTGTTCTTTAGACATACGGATGACTACCTGGTCTGTATGTGTGCCCCAAATTGCAATTCTGTGATTCTCAAATCAAATGTTAAATTTAGAGATTTGTCTACGTATTCTATTTTGACCTCATTAACAGTAAGAGAAATAGAATAAAGAAAATAGTAGTTCTTAATAGAGGTTATTGATATTATAATTTTCTAACAATGAATTTTAAATGGAGCCAGAGTACTCTGAGCTGGAAAATAATATAATTTTTCTACAAAGCATGGCATAAAGACTAATATCCTGATATAACAGTGATATCATTGAATTCTATGGTCATAGCAGTTACTTAAATTATTCATCAAAACACCTCAACCAGTAATAAATACAGACTCACATAGTTTTCTGCCATGTAGCAATAGAAAAGGAGGGGAAGGCATATTTCATATTATATGTGCTATAAAGTCCTAGGGCCACTGGTTGCTAATTATTTCAGACCATCACTGATTTTTCATTGATGTTTTTCTTCCTTTACATCTTTATTTGGATATAGAGTATTAACAACGACATTGTTATCATAATAGTTGGTATTAATAATTGGTATTAATTCAATCTTAATGAAATTCTAAATGTTATTTCCTCTGGAAAAAAAACTGCAGCTTTGTAAGATGAATGCTCTACATGTTCATTTCTTAAAAAGAAATTTAAATATCTCAATGGATTATTATAGCAAGAAGATGAGATTTCTATCCTATTAACATTTATTTTTACTCATACCCCTTGTGAAATAAGACATGTGGGGCTCTCTTCTATGATTTATGACATTTTTCAGGCTATTCTGAATATTTTCATGAAGAACAACATTGATACTATATTTTTAATATGAGACCACACTGATATTTGATTAACTAAAGTTTTGAAAAACATTACTAATTTAAATAAAATAAGAAAACAAAAAATTCCATTCAGTAAAACTATATTAGAGAGCCTGTCTCCCACATTATCTTCCAATTGATAGCTCACAACCTGAATCTAGGTGATTGATGACCCTCAAACACTCAGCTAAGTTCTTATAAAAAATAATCAAACAAGTTTAACTTAGAACATGTGTTTTTCCCCCTACTTAGGTTCTTTTAGTTGTTTTAATAATATTGAGACCAATAAAAACAAATATTAATTGAAGTTTTATTATGAGCCAGACATCGTTCAAAGCAATCACTTAATTTTCAAAATAATCCTATGAAGTATACTATCATTACCCACATTAGAATACAAAGGAGGAAATGGAGGCTCTAAAATTCTTGAGAAATAGTCTAGGATTCCACAATTATTAATTGTTAAAGTCCAAATGTAGATATAGACCATCATGACCCAGGATATTCACAAAAAATGCAAAACCATCAAGGGCAAGTTTTTAAAAATGAACCAGCGATTCTATAAAAGCAATTTTCTTCAGATTCCTTAAGCATTGCCCTTAGGGTTTTGGGCTGGCAGAATTCTAGACTAGGATAGACTAGAATAGGCTAAGATGACAGAGCTGCTATTCTTTTTAGTACATACAATGTCCACTCCCTCAAAAAAAAAAGTTATTTTGATCTTTTCTGTTCTTTTATAATCTCTTTAAGCAGTTGCCTTTCTTCAAAATGCATGGTCCTAGACACTTGATTTAGCAAACTTAAATAAGCATATCACTCATCTGTTACAAGTTCAAATCTTTAGAAACAGAAATGGGGGCTGTTTAAAGCCTTTTAAAAAGCAAATAAAGAAATGATTATTTAAAAAAAAAAAATTCAAACACAAAATACATTGCACAGAACCTAGGAGGAAGTTAAATTCATTTTAAGAGCCCAGCACTTGGAAGGTAGTAATGGTAAAATCCAAACACAAAAGAAATGCAATCTTAATGAAATCTTGAATTCTTAAAAAACAAATATTCAAAAGCTAATGAAGTAAAATTAAAAACCACTGAATTAGTTTAAGAGGAACTATTATCACAATGGACTCATAAATCATTCCTAAAAACTAAATTTAAACAATAATAGTTAAGATACAATCTTGTACTTGGACTAGAAATTCAAATGTTTTCTCATCAAAAATTAAAAATCAAGAAAGGAGTTGATTTATTAAGAATGGAGATATTAACAAAATCTGAGAGAAGTAAGGTGTTGGAAGAGAGCCAACGAATAATAAAAGCAGAGATCTTAATATGCTTTGTGTTCTTTGAACATCATAAAGTCCCAAAAAGGAGTTTCAAATGAATGTTATCAAATGGAAAGCATTGCTTATCATAAAGGCATCTTTGAAGAATGATACTCAGATTCAGTAAGAGAAAGCCACCAGGGACCTGGAGAATATGACTTTGGATCTGAGGAGTTATGAAGTGAAATATCCAAACTCTCCGTGATCTCCTTAGCAAGTTTTTAATGGTAAAAAGCTCAATATGAATTCCTAAATATGTCATTCATTAACTTATCCTTTAAACCCCTTACTTCTCCTCACCTCAACCTCACCAAAACTAAACAACAAAAATGCGTTTCTTAACTTATGTTAAATAATCAGTTTATCTTTGGCACAAAATCAAAAATATAATAGCATTAGTTCACAATCTTTCTTAAGAACATATATTTTCAGAGAAGACTGCTGTCATAAGTTTCTCTAATTTGGCAACTTATTACCATATATTTAATAATTTAAATTTGTGTTCAGGAATGTGAACATTCTTTTTCCTCTTCTGTCTCCTCCTAAAGGCTATAACTTAAAATTAAATACAATTGTCCTACTGTTTTCTTGGCTTTAAAAAATGTGCTGAATCAGACAAATTGTCATAGCAATGCAAAAACATGGAACATGTTGGGTACAGCATAATTGTTTATTCTACAAATAAACAAAATCTGTAATAGCAACTTGGGATAAGTTAGAATATCTGTCATCCTGGCATCCTCTATAACCTAATCTGAAGTATATTAATTATTTCTTCATCAAATAATCAGGTTCATGGAGTCAAAAGTTCCACAAAGTTTGTTTTGTTTAGAGAGTAATCAGAAATTTATCCATTTAAATAACTTTGATATACTCTTAACTTTTAGAGTAAAACTTTAGCAACTGAAGTTTAAAAAATATATACCTAGTACTCTTTCATACTTGAGAAAAGGAAAAAGATAAGAATGTTATAGCAAATTTGTTATAAAGTTGTCTGAACTGACTGTACTTTATAATAGCATGCACTTATTTCACAAAGGAGGGGAAGGGAGGGGTCACCAAAGTTATTGATATAGCCAGTGACTCACGGATTTCCATCAAACTGGTTTTAGTTTCTGAGCTATCACTACCAGCAGTTTGCTTAATTTTGATGTTTCATTTTCATCACTTGAGTATGACAGCATTAAAAAATTGGAAGAGATACAGAAAAAGTTGCTGTGAAAATAGAATAAAAGTATTGTACCGGTCTGTTAAAAAAAAAAATGTAAAGAAAAGAAAGAAAAGTTGGAAGAGAATCTTCCAGAGATCACTGTAGTCTTTATTTTTTCCACAGACAAACCAAGTCTTAGAGAGGTGAAGAGATGTGAATTTGTAATCTTGTTCCACATGAACAGTCAGTGGCTCCCCTTTATCCTTAAAATAAAACCAAAATTCCTTACTTGGAACATAAGGATCTGAATGTTCTGTCCCCTGACTGGCATGCATGGAAAATTACCCTGCCCAGGAGGGCTACCCCACAGTTACTACCTGTTCCCTTTTAGTCTGACTGAAAGTTAGGGGATTTCTCCAGTTACCTTACATTTCATCTTTGTAAGGTTCCCCCAACATCTCTCTTCTTGTACTGCCCACACTGAATGGTAAGTTCAGGACAATGGGGACTTGCTCATCCCTGTATCCCCAATGCTTTGAATACTGCCCTGTCTATAGTAAATTCTCAAGAAATAAAGATCCAAGACCAACAGCAGCTCCTCCAGCAACAAACCATCTTCCCATCTCATTAATTTTAAATACTTTTTCCATTGATAGTTCCAATGCTGCCTCTTTGAGTTCTTGGCCAGATCTCCCACGCGGATCCCAATTGTTGTTTCGGTGGCATATTCCCTGCTGGGTGTTAGCTATTGATTCTTCGCGATGGAATTCTTCGCAACAGGGGAGGCCTTGGTGAAAGCTGAATGGAAAACCCTAGAAGGCAGTGTCCGGAGACACACAAGCCTTGCAGCCAGCATGGTGTTGCACCAGCTCTACCAAGCAGATCTGAAACGCTGTGTCCCGGTCACCTCTGCCGCGCAGCTTCCCCTCCAGGCCGGCGAAACGCGCACTCCTCCGCGGCCTCCCGCTCGCTCCTTACGTCCTGAACGCGCAGTTCCTTTAAACAGCTACTTGCTTAATTTCGCATCACTGCAAACTGCCAACCCTTAACTGATATTCATGTTTCTATTCTTTTTTCGGTTTTTAATGTTTTCTTTCTGTTAAAAAAAATTGTGTAGAAACAACCTGTCCTCTCAACAAATTTGACCCATACCCCTGGTTAAATAATGATATCTTGGGCTCTCTTCTTTGACATGTGATATTTTTCAGGTTACTCTGAATATTTTCATGAAGCACCACATCAATAATATTATATTTTTAATATAAGAGCCCATACTGATATTTGGTTAACTAGATTAAAGTTTTGAAAAACATTACTAATTTAAATAAAATAAGAAAATAAAAAATTCTATTTAGTAAAACAACATATTGGAGAGCCTGTCTCCCATATTATCTTCCAATTGATAGCTCACAACTTGAACCTAGGTGATTGATCACTCCTCAAATACTCAGCTAAGGTCTTATAAAAATAATCAAACAAGTTTTAACTTAGAACATGTGTTTTTCCCCCTACTTAGGTTCTTTTAGTTGTTTTAATAATATTGCGAACAACAAAAACAAATATTGAGGTTTTATTAGAGCCAGATGCCATTCAAAGCAATCACGTAATTTTCAAAGTAATCTCATGAATTATATTATCATTATCCACATTAGAATACAAAGGAGGAAATAGAGGCTCTAAAATTCTTGAGAAATAGTCTAAGATTCCACAATTATTAATTGTTAAAGTCCAAATGTAGATATAGACCATCATGACCCAGGATATTCACAAAAAATGCAAAACCATCAGGGGCAGGTTTTTAAAAATGAACCAGCAATTCTATAAAAGCAATTTTCTCCGGATTACTTAAGTATTGCTCTTAAGGTTTTGGGCAGGCAGAATGCTAGACTAGGAGAGACTAGAATAAGCTAAGATGACAGAGCTGCTATTCTTTTTAGTATATGCAATGTCCACTCCATTAAACAAATGTTCTTTGTTACATTTCTCTTCTGGAGCCCTCTCAGAGTCCTGCCATCTATCTTTTAGAATAGAATCCAGACTCCTACTATTTCTCATCACCACTCACCCCACACCCCACTTTAAATCATTATAACCTCTTGCCAGCTACTGCTTTTCTAGCAGGTCTTCTAAAGTCCAGCCCTACCCTTGTGGAATCTATTCCCAACAAAGCCACCAGAGTCACCATTTTAAAAGTTGTTACATCATGTTACTCTTCTGCCAAAATGGGCAAAGGATTCATGTCTTTAGAGTGCCTTACATGGCCATGCATTATCTAGATGCCTTTATTTCCCTAGTTTTATCTGATAATCTATAGCTCATTAAATTGATTACAACCATGCTGGTAACCCTGCTGTTCCTCAGACACCCAAGCTACATCCCTGTCTGAGAGTCTTCGATAAAATACTTCCTCTGCCTGGAACTTCCTTCACCAGGTAACTGTTTGGCCCTCTCTCTCATTTCATTTCTGTATTCAAATCTCATTTTTCCCATGTGAGCTTTCTGAGTGCTTTTTGAAATACTGTACATTGTCAAGGATATCACATAGGGTAGCATATGAACTAATTGGCTCTTCATAATGTGTATAGTCTGTTGTCTCCTGTTAGAATATACACTCACTGTGGTCAGGGATCTTTGCTTAATTTATTGATACATCCCAAATATATTTAAAAGTGCCTGGAATATAGTACTCAGTAAATATTTATTTAACTAGTGAAAATATAGCACAGAAGCATGATAAAGCTGTGACTTCAAGGAGTATATGTCAAAATTCTGGATTAGGCACCAGAAGGAGCCATACAGTCAGCAACAAATGCTGGGATTACAAGGTACTGTAATGTAAGCACTTTGGGAAGCCAAGGTGGGAGGATCGCTTGAGCCCAGGTGTCTTAGACTCCATGAGCAACACAATGAGACCTTGTCTCTACAAAATCAAAATTTAAAACTTCAAAAATGTCAAAATCCTTTCATAATGTTCAGTTACATACTCACTTTTTCTCATGAATAGGTAAAGATTTTCTGCTTTTCCTTTTTATTGTTCCAAGCTCTATTTATCTAGCATCAGCCAAAACGTTTCTTCCCACCTCCACTAACAATCTTTTTTAGCCAATAAATCCAATTTATGGCCTACTACATAAAGCATAAGGTTGACTATACTAAAATTCTGTCTTCAAGAAGGTAAGGTCAGTTTAGTAGGATGTGGGCATGGTTGCATGGGTTCATAAGCCCCCTAGTCAAGATCTTCAGCCATGTTTCCACAGTAGGGCATTAATGTTGCTAGACTACCATGTGTAGTGACAAGAAAGGCTTAGGACACAGAGAGACACTTGGTACAGTGCAAGCAGATATTCGAATTCAGAAATAACAGTACTTCAGGCACATAAAGAGAATGTAGAAATAGTGCCAAAGAATAACAATCAGACAAAACAGTGGGTATGAATCAAAACAAGTGGTCAAAATAGCACAAAACAAAAAACAATGAGAGAAGGAGCAAACAGTCTAAATCCATGCGGTTGGTAATCAGCACAGCGGTAGGAAAATCAAAAGTATGGCTGAGTGACAAAAACAGATTCAAAGGTCCTAAAGGCAAAGAAAAAGTGTTGAAAACTGAGAAAGTAGGTTGTTCAGCTCATAAACTCTACATTCACCCCTTGATGCCAGCAACTGGTCCCCAAGCATGCCCATTAGAAGGCTTGGCATGACATGACATTAAGCAGGTACAATATTGCTAACATACTCTTAGTTTAAAAAGATCTCTATCAATTCCTATTTTTATAAAATATTCATTGAATCACAATTGTTCTGCTCTGTTTAAAGTTAGCTGATTTAATGCTATTCTCGAAAGTAGTTTTAGGATGTATCATGAAATTCAGTTCGATTTTTTTCTTCTCATTTGCCCACTCATCTGTAAATATTAGTGCATCACTTGGTCCTGTTACATATTCAATTACCTCTTCAATCTCACTCTGTAAGAGGCTTGTTCAAATATGTCCAGTAAGCTAACAGTATCATAAGCATAGTCATAAAAAGTACTTCCAGAAATGATAAATTTAGTTAATAAAAATTGTTTTCTGAAGTTTCAGAATGTTGTTCTTATGAGAGCTAAGTCAATATTTTTTGGTGAGAGACTATTTTTAACAAAAAAGCCTTTGAACATTTTCTGAATATACTTTTTTGAAATATTTTATTATTTTGAAATATTGGCAAAATAATCTTTTGAGTTAATACTAATGCTCCAAGCCCAAGAACAGAAAGTTGTCTAGATTTAGAACTTTAGAAAGAACTACTTGAATTTTGTTCATCAATGTTGATTAAAAATTCATGAAGGATTTTAAAGTTATAGCTAGTTTTCATGGATATATTTGGTCTTCATAGAAGCATATGGAAATGCATATTTAATTTGACAGTATTTTGCAAATCATACCCACTTCAGCAAAATTTGCAAAGTAGAAATGCTTCCATATGCTAGAATATGGTTTGTCTATTATGAAGAGAGTAAAGAAAGAGCTGTATATTCAGCAATCAACATTAAAAAAAATACTTTCTTGTGCATTGTAGATTATGAAAATAAAGAAAAATTAACAGGACAATGTCCCAGGACTCAAAGAATTTAGAATTAAGATTTCAATCTATAATAAACTTATTAGGCAATCGTATCAGACACGCTAAAATGAATTTTCATAGGGATCACTGGGGCCCTTAAAAAACATAGTGTCACATGGTTATTTTCTGCCTAAATTGCCATGGCTTGTGCCAAATCTTCTGAAATCCTGACCAAAGCTGATTGGAGCAGAGATTGATATGGAAGCCAAAGCAAGCAATCTATGCATGAGCTAGTTGTGAGGACCACAGACACTAGTTCTGGACAAAAGAATATTTCCCATCCAATCAAAAATGGGTGAACATAGAGAAGATGAATCACGTGGTTCAGAAGTTTGTTGTGAGTAATATATTCCAAGCATTCTTGTGTGGTCTGTGAAGTTAGCCTGCTCTAGTGTTGGAAGTACTGGGACCCATTAAGTCTGTGTTGCTGAGGTGGCTCGCAATGCTGCTTCACACAGCATGGATTATTAAAACAAATTTCCACCCTGGCTGTTTGGCAATCATAAAAAGCCAGATAGATGCATGTATGTTCTAAACAAGAACACGTGAAAATGTAGCAATAGGTCTTCACAGTTAATAGTTGAAAAAAACTAATAAAGCCCCTGCAGATTTTAAAAGTTACTTTAGGGATACAACTTGAAGTAATTAAAACAAGAGCTGAAGCTCTTTGATAAGTTTTACTTTTTATACCTGAAAGGTTCATTGACCTTTCAGGTATATATCTTCAGAGACACTGGACTGCAGTTTTAGAATAGAAAATAAATTTAGGTTTCAAAGGACTTCAGTGTTCTCAAATTAATGACTATTTCATCATTATCTGAGAGGAGTGATTTACAAGCAAGAATAGCTTTAATGTATCTTTTTAAACTGATAATTACTATGTTGGCTTTCTTTAAGATCTGGGATTACTTTATCATCTCTAGAGTTAAAAAATACATATTATTTACTAAATTTATTTTTAACTGTGTTCATGCCTCAATGCATGTAAGTTATTTTTATGATCACAGCTGAAATTCATTACACAAGAAAATTATCTGGAGAATTTCACACAGTAAAAATTGTCAAATCAGGAAAAAAATTAAAAAATTATTTAAATTATTGGTCCAATTGTTTTCTAAATGAAAATGGGTTTAGGTTGTGTGTCATGACTCCCCAGATGAGTTTTCTTCAAGTGATGTGTCTACTTTTGGGCTCCTTACAGTCACCATTTGAGGACTAAGACAGACGATAGGCGTAACCCACTTCATGAGTGTGTTCCCAGAGCTAAGGGAGAGCTTAAAGCAATCACGATTTTACCACTGCTTATAATGGCAAAAACATTGTCAAAAGATAAAGAGCAATTTTATGATAATGAGGCAGGCTTTAAAATGTTAAGTCAATAACTCCGATTCCATAAAAATTCTAGTGAGGAGAATAAAAAGGAAAAGATCACTTGGCATATCCCTTTAAGAAATGTCATTTAATTAATTCTTCTTTTTTATATCCCCTTAAATTTATGGAACTTACGAAGTGAATCTCTCTCATCGGCAACAATTCTAGTGTCCAATGTAACAGAGTAAATTTATTCACTTAGTATTGCATTGAATTTTACAAAGGATTTGTATCTGTAAGTTTCTCCACCTCCTTGCTCAAGCTCTTCCCAAGCAGCTCTGAGTCAGTTGACTATGCCTCTACTGCCCCTAAGGCAAAAGCAGTCTGTGAATTCACCCAGTAATTAATCAGAGGTGGCCTTACGGCATATATTCTAAGCTTGGGCTGTCTGTGATTTAAATCACTTATTTAACTAGTTAAAAGATATATCTCCAAATGAATTAAAACATTTTAAAATCACAGGGAATAGCCTATATTTATTTCCATCTATGAAATTTATTACACAAAAATATTTGTTGGTTATGTATGTTCACATCTCCTTAATAAACTCAGGATCATTCTCTTTACATGAGAAAGCAAAGCTTACCTTAGAAAGATACCTGTGTGAGATGAAATGCAAGTTTTATCACATTTAGTTTCTGAGATAGAAAGAACTGTTTGTGTATACACACACATATACAGACATATCCGAAGTTCTTATTATCTGATGACAAAAGAAAATATGAAAATAACACTTCAATAAATCAATTTTAAAGTCAATGAGAGAAGAAAAGGTTTGACAGATGCTACCTTAAAATATAGAGCTTAAAAGTATTTTTTAAATTTATGATTTGAAAAAACATAGATTAGCATTATACTAGTCTAATAATTAAGAATAAGGATAAGCCATGTTGATTTTTTGGTGTATTTGTTGACAGAATGCTATGGTAGCAAAATATAATCTCTTTTATAGTATACTTAACTTTTTCAGCATGACCTTAAAGACAATTTTTACAAATATTTGTGAGACCATTATTTCTCTTGAATGCTTGATACTAAGTTATTTCCTTTTGAAGTATGTTGTCAAATGTCCTTTACTTCACCTGTTAACTGATCTGACATATTCTCATTGCCCGTGATTTTGTGATTAAGGTGTTTTCCAAATTCACTTGCTTCATGACATCCTGAATCTCCCTTGAAAACTCTTACTTTACAATCCATTTTCATTATGTTTTCACTATATGATCTGATACTGATGACATCATATAATCAGCAAGAGAATAATACTTTGTAGAGTAATTCATAGAGATAGATGTTAATACTACCTGGAAAATGATATTCAGGTAAAGACAAATTTTACAAGTGGGGAGTTAATTAGTGAATATTTTCTTTGTATCTTTTGGGACTGAGATCATTTTTGGATAATAATAAAGTCTTACAATTTGCAATCAGATGAAAATAAGGGCTAAACATTGTGCAAGTGGTAAAGTTGGAAATGAAAATTGGTTTATTCTACACCAAATTGTGTATTGTTGAAATAATTGTGGACAAGATACTTTTGGGCAAGAGGATTGAGATTTTGAGAGAATCAATGAAAAGGTATAAAAGTAAATCTTTTAAAATACAGAAAAGTTCTCACATCCATTGGAGCAGAAGCAAAAGAAAATGGTACCACAGAAGCAAATATTAGAGGTGAAACAAATACCAAAGGCAAATATTAAAGACAATGGAGACAACCAATTACATATGGCTGAGAGGCAAGAAAGAAGCTGTAGCTGGAAATTCATCTATGTTAACACTGGCTAAATACAGGCTAGATAAGCAGAACAGATGCCTCAGAAGGCCAAGGTCATATTTTAACTGGGGATTCTATCAAAAACTCTCACTGAGAAATCTACTGATACTGGTCTATCTCATTTGAAAGTATCAAAAGTGTTGTGAAGTCACACGTCTTGCCACTGCGACCTATACTTCCTGTCTCTCAAACTTTGCACAAGAGCTTATTTAAGTACTAGATAGGGACTTGAAAGTAGTAATTCAGAATGGATCATTTGGAAACTAAAATAGGTTTTAAATTATAGATAAGTTTTGTACTACAGCATTTTCAACCATTGCTTGGAAAATCACATGAATTGAAATATAAAAGTCACTCTTCCCTAGAACAAATGTGCAAAAGATGATCTCCCTATACAATGTTAATTGTACAGTTGGAACAAGCATGGTATAACGTTATAATTTTTTAAGTCTTTTGCTGAAATTTCTGGATGTTTATTTTTATTCTTTCTGGGACTTTCCTGGGAATTTTTTGGTGTGTATTCTTTTTTAAATGTTATTGCCAAATAATAATAATTAGCATTTCCTTAACCATGCACTGAAGTCAGCCAACCTCTTCAGTTAGTGCTTTTTCACCAGCAAATTACTTATTACAACAAAGGAGATGATTCAAGCCCTTAATAAAGCCTTAAAAATGTCATCTCTGTTTAAAACTTTCAATCAAATACTTCTGATTATGGAAATGTGTTGGCATGATTTAAAATTCAAGCATTTTCATCAAAATTGTCAGTTGGCCCCATTCTTGCCCATTCAAAAAAGCTTAGAAGGAAAGCATCTCAAGAGAAATGTGCATTTTAGAAGATCTAATACAATGGGCACATGTGGAGGTTTGCTTTGCCAGCATGAAAAGTGAGGAACGGCAGTTTTTCAGTATGTATGATTTTACTGGCTAACATAAAAAAGTAAAGGATAGATGGGACCTTAATACCTCATATTATCTGCTCCTGTTTTCATAGGAGACTCTCTATTTAAAAAAAAGAAAAAGAGGGAGGTGGTATATTAAATCTCAGTGTATGGGCTCTTACAGAAGAATCATTTTAAAGGATTCATATACCTTTGAAACCCCTGAATTTAAAAGGTTAAACAGTCCTTTAAAGTGTGCCATGAGGGTTAACATTTGTAACTTAAAAAAAAATTTTAATTTACAATGTTATTTAAGCATTTTTTTAGTGAAACATTTCAGATTGTCCAGTTTGTACAATTAAGAGTAGTTCCCTTCTTGTCTCAGAGCAATAAATAACTGAAGACTGAATTAAAGTCTGCCTTGAAATGGGGCAAAAGCATCAAATAAGTTATTTATTCATGACAAGTCCTAATTTACTATACAGACAAAGTTTAGAATATGACATTGCAATCAGCACAGGTAATAATGAACTAGGGAAAGGTTAAATTCTAGTTGCGAATAACAGCTTGAGCTATGATGCTTAATGTAGAGGGTTGACTCTGGTGTCTAATTTACTCATTCTCTTTATGGGCAAAGGGCTCTTGGAAAAGCCTTAGACCATAGGTTTTGAACAATGTCCAAAATGTGTATTTAAACAAAAAAGGAAGTGAAATATTTTGGTACAGATGCAATTTGCCAGTTGCTAATGGAAACATCACATAGAGGGCTATTTCAAAATTATATACCAAATATTAGGCTTCTAAAATGCAATGTTATATATCTGGGGATACAGTCTCTATACCAGGTGTGTTACCCATGCTTATAATTCCTTTCTTAGCTCAGCCTTTATGAACTGTTAAGCTTTCTGTTTAACCAAGCACCTAGAATACCCCCTCAGCTTTCCTTCCAATTTTCATCACATTCTACCTCATTATTGGAGGCTTCAACTGCACAATTATTACACTATCAATATATAGTAAAATTATCAAAAAGAAGGACACATAATTCAAGCATATATTTAAAATAACAAATACTTTAAAATACTTCTTAAAGAGTAAATGAGTGGACCAGGAGAAGAAATGTTATTTGGATATTATTTATTTGAAGTAGTATGTTTAGCCACTAGATGTCACCCTTTTTAAGCAACAAAGACTGCTTCATACAGTGTGACATCAATAGCAGTTACATTCATCCCACTCTATTTGATGTTCTCCATGTGATTCTCTGCTACATACTGAATACCTTAACAGTGAAAAACTCTTTGGTCTCTCTAAAGCTCTAAGAGAACAGAAAAGTAAGGTGATGGAAGGCTTATTAAACATAGTTAAATCGGCTGATCTTGGAGTGCTAACAACTGAAATATAATTATTAATTGGCAAAAACAGTCAGAAGTTATACAGACTCTAAAGTTTACTCAAAGTTTAAATTGGATTTGACCTTGGAATTATAAATATTATCCCTGGCTGGGCACAGTGGCTCACGCCTGTAATCCCAACACTTTGGGAGGCCGAGGCAGGTGGATCACCTTACCTCAGGCGTTTGAGACCAGCCTGGCCAACAAGGTGAAACCCTGTCTCTACTAAAAATGAAAAATTATCCAGGTGTGGTGGCAGGCACCTGTAGTTCCAGCTACTTAGGAGGCTGAGACAGGAGAATGCTTGAACCCGGGAGACAGAGGTTATAGTAAGCCAAGATCATGCCACTGCACTCCAGCCTGGACAGCAGAGTAAGACTCCATCTCAAAAATAATAATAATAATAATCACAAGAAAACTTTCTGTTCCCCATCTTCACAATACTTTTATGTATGGAACATTGTTGTAACATCTGAAAAATCAGCCTTATTTGAGCAGCGTGATATTGTAAGGCTTTCAAGTCTGTTTATCACTCTTCTCAGGTGGTTGATTTTCAGATGAATAAAAAACTAAAACACACTAAGGGACACAAAGTTAAGTTTCAGCAAACACTTCTTTTCCTATCAGGGACAAAGAAGAGATGATTGGAAAATATCTTGTCCTTGATTTGTCCAAATCTGCTGCATTCCATTCCTAATAAAAGTGCTCCATTCTCGTAACACAAATTAAGTACAATATAAGATACCTAGCACAGAATAGAGAGCCAAGGCTAGCAGGTGACGGCACTGAAATTAGTCACTGACATCACTTAAAAAGAAGTTTTAAGAGTGTGAGAAAACAATAAACAGAAAAGCAACCAAGGATTTTCTTAACGTGTCCTTCATGAGTCAAGTCCAGTTTAAGTCCCATAAATTTCCATAGCTAAATTGTTAAAATGCAACAATAGCTAATAACACATAATTTTCCAAAACAGTTAAAAGCAAGGTTCTCATACACATACAAAATAAACAGGCATGAAAAATCTCATTCAACACACTAAATGGGGTGGGTGGGGGGTGGGAGAGAATCAGTAAGGTAGTAGGAAGGCCAGAAAACTCTCTTGTAGCATGTAAGAGAGATTATATCTCCAAGGAATGGCTATTATATTGTACAGTCAGTCCATCAAAGGCCTGCAAGTATAAACTTGGTGATAGTTATAAACTAATGTCCTACAAAATTACAAACCATAAACTTTGGGATTATATTTTCTGATTGAGAGAAATGGTCACCACTAAGCAAAAGTCTGCATGTTAGCATGCAAATTCACAGTGAGTCTGCAAAGTAGGTAGAAGTCAGTACTAAATAATTATCAAACAATACTTGGGCTAGGGTGTTACAGAATGTGACTCATCTTTTTCCTGTATATTTTAAATAACCCCACACATATTGATCATGTATAATGCTGTATTGGTCCATTCTCTCACTGCTGCAGAGAACTAACTGAGTCTGGATAATTTATTTTTTAAAAAAAGGTTTAATTTGTTCACCGTTCTGCAGGCTGTACAAGAAGCATGGCTGGGGAGGCCTCAGGAAACTTAAAATCATGGCGGAGAGCAAAGGGGAAGCAGGCACATCTTACATGGCCAGAGCAGAAGGAAGAGGGACAACGAGGAGGTGCTACACACTTTAAACAACCAGATCTCATAAGAACTCTATCATAAGAACAGCAAGGGGGAAGTCTGCCCCCATTATCCCATCACCTCCCACCAGGCCCCTGCTCCAACATTGAGGATTACAATTCTACATGAGATTTGGGTGAGGACACAAATCCAAACCATATTAAATGCTTAAGTGGCTACACTTAGTGTTTTATATACATCAACTCATTTTATTCTCACAAGAACTGCTTATGGGTAGGGGCTGATATTATCTAAGTTCAGAGACCAGAACACTGAACAGTCAAAGATTCTCCAGCTGACAGACCACCAAGAGACCAAGCTGAACTGAGAAACTGGTCTACCTAGATGGTCTTTCTCCTGGGAGCATAGACTTAAAATAGATTTAAACATTGTCTAGAAGATTTTGAAATTCCACAAAATGAGGCATATGTGAGCACAATACAACCCTTTGCCCTTGTTCCTTGTCCATGGTGAGAGAAATCTCAAGTGCAAGACCTGTGCATGCTAGGAGGTCAAAGATTAACCCCTAACACTGACATCTCTAGAATTTATGTATATTACTTCTTCCTCCCCACCATCCCCTCCACTCCGGGACCGGCTTGGCCTTTGGGTTGATATAACACATCAGGTCCTTTATCTCAATTTGAATAAATGGAGAATGAGAAATAGCCAGAGTTTTGAGTCATTATACAAAAACAAGCAATGTCTTATATACTGTCTATGTGGAAAACATGGTATTCCTATAATATATGCTTTTTAATCTTCTCAGAGATGGTGGGACATGGAGGGAAATAGAATGCACTAATAATGGTATTCACGTAAGATGTCTGCTTGACTGAATACCAGCCTAAAGAAAATGCTCTCTTTAAGTTTAAAACCGTAAAACCTTGAAAAAATTTTAGACACAATTAAAGAAACTATAGAAAATCATTTTAAATTCCTAGGACTTATATGCATAGAACTTCAGAAATGTGAGGTGCTCCAAACTCTATTACTAACTCAGCTTCAATTCTTGTGAAGATTATACCACTCAGCCAGTGGCTGAGAAAATTCTGAAAAATAATCAAACATTATTACATTATCTATTAGGAGTCTAGACAGTCTCCTCATCACACATACTGCAATACAACAACTATGAAAAGGTTTTTTTTTCTTTTCCCCAGCATATTATTTCTTTATCTCCGTACCACAAAAAAAGTAAAAGGAACACTTACGAGTTTCCCAGTTGAATAAATATGTGTAAGTTTGTTGGTGTATTACATTTGCATTTATACTTGCTCTAAAATATGAAGAGTTCTATAAAACAGAAAAATATTACTTTTTATGTAGTCAGTCTGTTATTCAGTGTTCAGCTTCTTCGTATTTCATGGATTGTAAAGTCTCTTAGGACAGAAGATATCCCCTACGAGTCATCATGCAACATTTATAGCTTTAAAGGTAGATGTAATTTTAATAATAACATGCCACATTTAAGGCTCTATTAGGCACAGCTCTGGTTGCCTTTGATTTATTCATCAATGTGAGGAATATGAAATTTTCTGAAGTCTAATTTTTGAAAAAAATATTCAAGGGGTCTCTCTGCATTAAACCATCTGCTCCACATGATTGCAGTGACTCAATTTTAGCACTAAAACTTTCCTTTTTGATTAAATTTCTTGTTCAACCAATTGAATTCTTTGAAAAGTATTTATTTCAAATGAAGTATATTGTTGTTAGTAGAGTAAGAAAATAATTATAATCCAATTCTAATTCCTATTGGATATCATCCTAAATAACTCATGTAAATTTAACATATTATTAATGAAAATTAATTTATTCATAACCAAAGAATTATCTGAAGAGGGTACTCACACATGTTGAATCGTATGGGCATGCTTTTCATGAACAAAGGCTCCAGCAATACCTCCTGCTCCTGGATTTAAATACTAGATTGAAAACAAATTAAATTATGTGAGTTTACTTGAATATATGAGAAAACTAAACAATGCAGTCATTTGAATTTTTTAATTGAAACCACAACTTCTGACCAATTCAAAATATGTAATTATTTGTATATTTATGATAAAAAACTTGGGTCATCTTCTTCAAAGAAAAACAAATTTAAAATAGTATTATTAGGTTGATAATAAATATCTATTGCTTTTACAGGGAAATTTTGCTCCAGCTGGTAGAAAGCAATTTTACTGAGGTCTGGCTTCAAAATTCATACACTGAAATTATTTTCTCCTAAGATATTGTAATGATAATAAAAGTATGGTTTTAAAACAAGTAAATTAAAATTGGTTTTATATTCATGCTCCCTGTCATTAAATTGTTTTCAAATATGAATTCTAAGTTGATTCTCTCAAAATTATATATGCAGAAATTTCACAACTTATCAATAAAAAAACTAAGAAGATTATCAATTTGAATTAAGTGTAAGACTTTTTCTTTAGAACTTCCTGACTTTTTCATAGTGGCCTAGGAATTGAAGGATTAATTACTCTATATTGATGGAAATATTAGAATTAATTACTTATCATACTATTCCATCATATAACTCTATTAACTAAAATCCAAAAATATAATAATAAAAGAAATAGAGAAAATAAATCCTTAAAATTGGTCTACAGATCCAGTTCTTTTTCAGACTAGTGTCAATGTGAAATAAAGGGATGTAACTGTCTGAACTCGTTTGTACCTTGTAGGAACACCAGCAGGCAAAATGGACTCCCCAGTCATGTAAGTCGAGTTCAACATTTCCAACTGCATGTGCTAGATCAAAGCCAACATAACAACCCTAGGGGAAGAACATAATAATAAGCTTTAAATTTGCTTAATGATTAGAAATAATAAGTACAAGTATCTTTAAGAAAATATTTGACAAACTTCTGTACCATAAATTATAGTTTGCTCTTTGATGCAATGATTCGCATAGCATCATCCACAATTCCCAGGACCCTTTCAGGAGGCCTGCCAGATCAAAGCAATTGTCATAATACTAAGACATTCTTTGCCTTTTTCACTGGACTGACATTTGCATTGATAATGCAAAAGCAGTGATGAGTAAAACAGCTGCCATCTTAGCAGGAGCCAAGGTAGCGGCACCAAACTGTACTAGCAGTCATTACAGTGGTCCCAGCCTTTCAGCTGGAGGCATGATGGGAAAGTTTCATGTGAAAATCTCCTTGTCAAAGCAGTAAACATGATCAATTTTCGTTAAATCTCAATGTCTTAATTCTTATATTTTAAATGTTGAATGTGGGAAGTACACTTAAAGCCCCTGATCACATTCTGAGGTAGGATGGCTAACTGAAAGCAATGTATTTATGCAATTATTTGAATTGTAAGCTGAACCTGCTACTTTTATATCAAGGACAACCATCTCGGCATGAAAGAGCAACTGGCAAACATTGATAATTCATATGTGTGATGTATTTTAACAGATATTTTTTTGAAAATGGAGTGTCACTTCAAGAAAACAACTTAAATATTTGTTCCCAATGATAAAATTGGAGTTTCCAGGGGAAATTAGAAGATTGAAAAACTTATACCCACTTCCATGAGTATGACTAGCTCCCATTATTGAGATAAGTCTGATGATTATAGTAGTAATATATAATTTTAAAATATTATATGATTAAATATGTCAATATTTGGAAAATACACATAATTCAATGAACCAATATTTTCTGAATAGCTAATGCCTGATGTTACATCTTGTGCATTGATAAAGGATCTATTCAAAATGCAAGTTCAGCCAATGCATTTTTATATAATAAAGTATAGAAAGTTCAGTGATTCAGTTTCAAATTCCATACCACAACTCCTAAAAAGTTCTCACTTGTCAAATTCTGATGCAATATCAAAGAATACACAAAATTGACTGAAATGCTATTCAATTACTCCTGCCTTTTCTGAATACGTATCTCCATGAGTACCTATTTGCTTTGTAAGATTCAAAAAGAGGGCAAAAGAGATTGAACGCAGGTATAAAAAACAGCTGTCTTCTATTAAGTCAGGTATTAATAATATTTGCCAAGTATAACAATGCTATTGATTTTTAAAGAAAATACAGTTTGTATAACAATGTTATGCTTATGTTAATATATAATGTATTTGTTGCTAATCTAAAATAAATAAATACACTTAAAATTTTTGTTTTAATTGTAAATACAGTAAATACAGATACAGAGCCAATGTCAAATCTCCTAAGATCCTCAATGGTTTTTGTTATTTATTATTTATTTATTTATTAGAGACAGGGTTTCACTGTGTTTGCCAGGATGGTCTCAATCTCCTGATCTCGTGATTTGCCTGCTTTGGCCTCCCAAAGTGCTAGGATGACAGGCGTGAGCTACCATGTCCGGCCCTCAGTGGTTTTTAAGAGTGTAAAAGGTTTCCTTTTACAAAAAGTTTCTGAACTACTGCTTTAGTTTATCCTAGTAATCTGAAAGAGTCAACAGTTTTCTTGTTTAGCACTTAATCCCACTTTATGTGCATATTTAATCAGTTCAAGTATACACACTGTTATAAATTTTACTAATAGTTCTGCTTCTCTGTCATCTCTTGTACCCATGTTACTTGCCAGGTAAGTTTTAGTTCCTCCCTCTGTGGGCAAGGTGTAAATCTGTGCCACTGGGATCAGCCATGTGACTTGTTTTGATCAATAATGTTTGCACATGTAATAAAATGTCTCAGGTTGGATGGCTATCTTAAAGCAATGTATTTATGCAAATATTTGACTTACTCACTTGAGTGCCTAAGCTTGCTCTTTCTTGCTGTCTGCCATCTCTATGAGTAGAACTTGCTTGGGCCAAACTGCTGGCCCAGGTGGAAGATAAAAGAAATGTGGATCGTAATCATCCTCACTCGAACTCAGTCTGGATCAGCTGCTCCTACTTGCTCTCCCCACCACTCGCAGTTGGCCACAGAAGCAGGAGTGAGCTCAGCTGAGACTAGCAGATCCCTTCCAGCCAAGTCCTACCGTGATGCTCTGACACCACAGTGACCCGTAAATCAATGGTTATTGTTTTAAGCCAACAAGATTCGAGATGGTTCGTTACAAAGCATTTTAAGGCAAAAGCAAATTGATACATTCAGTCCAAAAAATGCAAGACATCCTTTATTTGGTCTTCGGAATTACAGCTGCCATTGCCCTTAAAGAGTACAAGATGCCAAAAGATTAAAAGATGGAGGTTTGGATCAGTTACTGCTTGAGTTCTTTCAGTTCTCATATTGGAATAAGGGTATCCATGCTTAATGCTATTCTGTAAGCAAATATACATACTTTGATATAATACAGATCCTCAATGTGAGCCAGCTCTTTCATATGGTGCTTAATTTTTAAAAAGTATTCTTATCCAATAATAAAAAAGAAGAATGATGTTGTTTGGGAGAGAATTTCAAAGTTGAATGTTAACTGTACTGTCTTCTCCATACACAGTGACTTTGTACACTGAGTCTCTTCTGATCTGACTTCATTCTGTCTTATTTACTTGTCATGAGGTTTTAAGTGTTTTGTGTGTCTGCCTAGTGGCATTCACGATGTTAAAGAAAGCAAACTCTGTTTCCACTAAATTCCCAGAAGCACAATATGGAGCAATGAAAACATATTATCCAAATTGTACCCAAGTAGTAAGTTTCTAATTTAATTGCCAATGATCAAAGTCATTTAACTTTCTGCATATCAAAATGTGAAAATGTTTACTGAGAAAAATATAAAGATTCATTCTCACATTGAGACAATTTTGTACATGAACATGAATTTTAAAACCAATCGTTAATTACACGTGATAGAACTTTGCAAAACATTTTACCTCTGGTTTTGTTTATGATTAGTTTACCAAATCAAATGCACTGAAGGCACACAACTCTCAATGGAATTAAAGGTGTTTTTTTGTTTGTTTGTTTGTTTTTTTTGAGATGGAATCTTACTCTGTCACCCAGGCTGGAGTGCAGTGGTGTAGTCTTGGCTCACTGCAACCTCTACCTCCCAGCCTCAAGTGATTCTCCTGCCTCAGCCTCCTGAGTAGCTGGGATCATAGGTGCCTGCCACCAGGGCCAGCTAATTTTTGTATTTTTAGTAGAGACAGGGTTTCACCATGTTGGCCAGACTGTTCTCAAACTCCTGACCTCGTGATCCACCCACCTTGGACCCCCAAAGTGCTGGGATTACAGGCAGAATTAAAGTTTTTGAAATAAATATTTGAATACATTTTAGAAGTATTCTAACACCTCCTAAGAAAAATTAATCCCTAATTAGAAATACAGGTATTTTCCCTAGAGAAGAGGCATGCAAACTACAGTCTGTTTCTGTAAATTTAATGTTGGATCACAGCCAGTCTTATTTATTTAAATATTGTCCATGGCCACTTTTACTCTACAGCAGCAGAAATCAGTTGTTGCAACAGGGACCATATGGCCCACAAAGCCTAAAATATTTGCTACTTGATTCTTTACAGAAAGATTTGCTTACTTCTACCCTATAGCATTGGTTTGCATGAAGAAACCTCAATATGCTGAAAAGCTGATTAATTAAAAACATGATTCATGATAATATGATTGGAGATATCTCACAAAAGGAAAGTTCTCACCAGCACAATATAACTGATTTTGGGGGGAGGAAGGGAGATTAATTTATTCTTTGTTTTACACCAAATAAATGAGCAATACATATCATGAAAATAAGACAACCACTCCATTGTAATGTAAGTTTAAGGAGTAATAGGACATAAATATAATTAATCTTCATCAAAACTTAGAAGTCATCAAGTCATCAAATCCTAGGTTTGCAGACTAATGTTTAGCTTTAATAAACACACACACACACACACACACACACACACACACACACATTTATTTGTTTACATTTTAAGGTACACTTATAATACTGAAATTTCTTTTGGAAAAAAATAAAAGTTAATTATTCTAAATTTTAAACCATCTTTTCTTCTCATCAACATTTCTGATTAAATCATCTTTTATGAAGCAATTTTTACAGCTCAGATTTTCAAAGATTTGTTTTTATAACTCAATTTTTCTAAGAAAATTCAAGAAATAGAAAAAGCATCACTTTAATTATCAATTACTTATAAAGAATGGCACGTTGATGAAACCACAAAACTCTACCTACGACATCCTATTATTAAAATTCCTGTGGCCACATTTGTAGCACCATGCTGAAAAATCAATTACAGCTTCTACAATATGTTTAATGCATTTGTAATTATTTCCCCATTGGTTGATATACAATGTAAATTATTAAAATATAAAATGTATTGAGAAAAGAACTGGAAGGTACAAACATGAGTATCACTGTAAAGTGATTTCACAAAAGTGTCACTAGATGGCAGCATCGTAAACATTAAAAAAATTAACGGTTCTCCAAAACCTCTACAGCCACCCAGTTAGATATTTTCATTATTTTGCCTCATGTATGTTTTGCCACATGATATGCACAGGTGAAAGCATACACTCTATACCTGAGTACCTACTTTAAGCAATTTTTCAATAAAAATCAAGTATTTTTCAACACATTTTATTTAAAATTACCCACAGATGCTCACACTCATATTGACACAATCACACTCACACTGACACGGCTCACATTCATATTGACACAACCACACTCACACTGATACAGCTCACACTCATGTTGACACAACCAGCACAGCATTGTTAGCCACCTTACTTTATAGTTAATCCAAAACTATTGCAATCATTTTCAGGCCATTCTGATTATTTCCAGCCTGCCTTCCTCCAAGGAACGTTCTAAATCAGACATTTGATTATAATATTCTTTGCCTCCTTTCAAAGAGCCCCCATTAATTTCAGAATGCAACTCATAGTCTTCGGTATAGTTATCAGAGGTGTTTGAACCAGAGTAACTCCATCTTGAGTAGGGACTGTGTAAAATAAGACTGAGACCTGCTGGGCTGCATTCCCAGTAAGTTAGGCATGTTAAGTCACAGGATGAAATAGGAGGTCAACACAAGATACATGTCATAAAGACCTTGCTGATAAAACTGCTTACAGTAAGGAACCTGGCCAAAACCCACCAAAATAAGATGATGACAAGAGTGACATCTGGTTGCCCTCACTGCTCATTATACACTAATTATAATGCATTAGCATGCTAAAAGATACTCCCACCAGTGCTATGATAGCTTACAAACGCCATGAAAACATCAGGAAGTTACCCTATATGGTCTAAAAAGGGGAGGAACCATCTGTTCTGGGAATCGCTCACCCTCTTCCCAAGGAACTCTTGAATAGTCCACACCTTGTTTAGCATATAACAAGAAATATAATAATCATAAAAATGAGCAATCAGCCAGCCCTTGGGGCTGCTCTGCCTATGGAGGAGCCATTCTTTTATTCTTTTACTTTCTTAATGAACTTGCTTTCTCTTTACTTTATGGACTTGCCTTGAATTCTTTCTTGTGAGAGACCCAAGAACCCTCTCTTGGGGTCTCTTGGATTGGGAGCCCTTTTCTGATAACAGAGCTATTTATTTTTTATTTTTTAACTTTGTTGTATTTTTTGTAGAGATAAGTTCTATGTTGCTCAGGCTGGTCTTGACCTCCTGGGCTCAAGCCATCCTTCTGCCTCAGTCTCCCAATGTGCTGGTATTGCAGGTGTAAACCACCACACCCAGCTCTCCTGGGTTAAGGTCTTTACCTTTATGATGTGTTAAGTGCTCCTTGTTCAGATGCCCCATGTATACTTCTCTCTATTTACCTAAACTTTCCCCTTTCCTGAGGACGCACTTTCTCTCCTCCATCTGCCTAGCAAGCTCCGATGGTGATCAACAGATAACTTTGAACCAAGATTCTTTTGCTGTCTCTCTCTTCCCTCTTATTCTACAGCCCTGTCTGCATATCTCTCTTGCAATGATTTTCCAGTCTTACTGTCTTCTCTCACACAATATGAAGCAAAATAATTGTTGAATAAATACATAAATGAATGAACAAATAATAAAATTTTACAAAAGTCAATAGCCATTCTCTAAAGTGATTTAAATTTATAAGAATATTATTTGAGGGATTCTGTTTCTGATGCAATTTTATTGCATATGCTATTTATTCAGACATGACATCTTTAGAATGAAGTATCTTGGACAAAATAGTAGTTGAGAATATGTTCAAAATCATTCTCAAGTAACAAGAAATATCCTGTGTGTTTTCTCCTTGCCATCTTCACTAACACAACACTAAGAATTTTTCTAATTAGTGGAATAAT